>QANY01007151.1:0-108089 GCA_003255025.1 Datisca glomerata | reverse complement strand
CCCCCCCCCCCCCCCCCCCCACAGTTGAATTTATTACCTCTTTGTAATTAGCTACTCACTTTCTTGTTTAAGTACTAAAACAATTTTTTTAACATTTGTAATTTATCAAGTCATTGTGTTGGGCAGTTTCTAGTCTTGGGTAATAATTTAAGCAAGAATGCATCATCCTTTTTTTCTTATAGTTTAACGACTTCAAATAAATAAAGGGACACATTCTGGAAAATAGATCAAATCTCGTACTATATAGTTAGAGCTCTCAGTCTAATTGGTCTGGCAACAATCTTGTAATCTGGCAACAAATTAAATAGATTGAAATATAGATTTCATGTCTAATATAGATTGAAATGAAGATTCAAATAGGCATCCAGTCATAGAAGAAATATAGAACCACCATGACTTAAGCCCAATAAACATTCAGCCCACTTTTATGGGCATTAAACAGGCCCATTACATTACAGAAGATGACGAAAAACTAATTTTAAACAAACTTCAAAAACGACCAGAACACATTTTTTCTTCAAAAATTATATCAAATAGCAGTTTTCACATACCTTATTACTATTTTCCATTCTTAGATTAGTTTTTTCCCTTGAATGATGAAAGTCATTTATTTATTTTGAAGTCTAATTTCAAAACATTAATTGATCCATTTTTTACGTTTTCAATTTGTTATCTTTATAAAAATATAAAAGTTTTTTTTATTTTTTTATTTCATTCTCTTCAATTAATTTTTGAATGATTTTTGCAGTTACATCTATATTATATAACTTTATATCTATAATTCCTACGATTATGACAGCATGTATTAATGCCTTTGTTTTACGGTTTCTTGATGATGAGTGGTTAATTAATATTTTTTTAAATTTATATATTTTCCTTTAACTGTTTGTCTTTTAAAAGTATTTCTTTATGTGTTTATTGAGATCTATTTTCCTTATTCCTATATTCTTCATAAGGCGGTAGATAGTTGGTGGTTTTTTTTTTAATTCTCATGCTTTCCTATATTTCATGTTAATACATAATGACATAAAGATTAAATATTTTATTGAATTCATGTAATACATATCGATACAGAAACAAAATTTACACCTATCAACAAAATATAGTTTATGTGAATAAAATTTGACAAAAAGATAAATTCATCATACTAACACAAAGAATAAACATGAATCTCTGTCAATTTGTATTAAATGAATTGCACACATTAAGAAAGAGATTAATTCAAGTTAATATATATTGACACCGAATAAACTTACATTGCATAAAGTAACAAAAATCAAATTTACGGTATCAATAATTAACATTTTTTTATTTAGAAGGTGTCTTTTCGTTTGTTGCACATGTATATGGATATTTTCAGTTTGTAGCACATGTATCTCAATCTCGGTCAATTTGTATTAACATGAATTATACACATTAAGAAAGAGATTAATTCAAGTTAATATATACTGACACCGAATAAATTTACATTGCATAAAATAACAAAAATCAAATTTAAAGTGTCAATAATTAACATTGTTTTCTTATTTAGAATGTGTCTTTTCGTTTGTAGCAGTAACCGAATTTGATGACGCTCGAATAGAAGTAACCCCAAATTGAGGAGACTAGATTGAGATAGAAAGAGAGATTTTCTGAATTTTAATTTGGAGAGATGTAATGAGGATTTTGAGGAAGTGTATACATCTTTTAATTAAAAAGAGATTTAAATTCCTTTTTGTTCTGATTAGTTACTGATAAATTATTTGTTAAAAAAGTTATTATTTTGTAATTAAAATAACAAAGGATATTGTGGTATATTATGATTTAAAAAATCTGAAAATTTGAAAACAGTGACAAAAATATAATATTTTAGAAACTTTGACACAATTTAATTGTGCACTACTACATAGTCTAGTTACCTTAAAATCCTTTGACACAATTTAATTATACGCAGAAGTTTGTGTCATCATACTGACACTGCCTTTCATGAGTTCACATATATCAAATTATAACAGTCAAAACCTTTCATATTTTTATTCAATACATATATATACAACTTGATCAATTATAAAAAGACAAATGAAAGATCAGCGTAGCGTTCCCAGCTTTTGTTGTGAAGACGATCTTTTACATAATAATTATTACTTTACAATTTACAATTTGAATTCAGATTTTCTTATTAGTTTATTAATTTAGAGTGGATACTTAAATACTAACATTTCTTTGGTTGATGCAGGATGAAATGGTATATAGATGGTCAGATCATGTGAAAAGTAGTGTACTAAATAGTCTGTTCCCAAGTTTTTGAACTTGAAGCATGCAAGTAAAAGGAGGATATGGGATGAAACATAGAGAAAGTTAGGGGGAGAAGCTTGTGAGTTACATACGAGAAATCAAAGTAAAGGCGTGGCATAGTGAGATAATTCCTCGAATTTCCTCTCATAATCAGCAACAATACTATTACCTTGCACCAGCCTAAGAAATTCGACCTCCTTGCCCACTCTGACGGTGATCGGAATATACTTCTCAAAAAACAGCTCCTTAAACTGATCCCAAGTCACCGGATTATGCACAACATCATAAGCTCTTCGTGTGAGCTCCCACCATTTTTGAGCTTCCCGCGTCAGTATAAAAGTTACACAAACAACCTTTTGAATCTCAGAACACATCATAAACTGGAAGATCTGCTCCAATCGTCACCTAACAATGGATCAGATGAAAGACCGTCAAATTCGGGCGGGTTCAGCCTCCTGAAGGTGTGGATCAGTTGCACGTTGACCGTTGTCATCTGTTGCGGTTGCTGTAATTGAGCTGGGTGAGTCATCGCTGTCTACCTCAACAGCTCCAAAAATTCTTGAAACAATTCGATCATGGTTGTCGAAGGGTTCGCAGCAGGATCAACCGGTGCATGATTGTTGTTTCTTGTAGGGGGAGCCATTACTCTACTACCCACCAAAATTCAAGACTTACCAAAAGCCTAATCTTATTGCACAGATATAACATATACAAAATAAACATGACATAATGAAACTAAAGCACGTCATACTGAATCAATAATTAAATCATACATATCGTGCGTACCTGACTTTTAAGGTGATGGAGGAGCCGAGTAGGTGACATGCCATAATTTTTCACTATGAAAAGTCTACAGAATCTAAAACCGTTGCTCTGATACCAAACAATGACGCCCCGATCCCCGAGGTTAAACATACGTGTAATTTCACAATTTTGAAATCTTCAATTCAAAACAAACCCTAATTTTGAGAAAATTCCCAAATTGAAAATTCATAATTTACCATGATAGGAAAAACCCTAACCTTAAATAGCGGAAGCATTAAACTTATCCATGATCGGAATCTTAATCATAAAATAACAGAAGCGATAAAGTGTCTTAAGTGCATAATTAATAAAATCTCGAAAAACTGAATTAAATTCTGAAATAACGTCAAAACTTGAAATCCATAAACCATGAGACTTTCACTCATCATAATTCGTAGAAAATCATATCGTAAAATAAATTACTTGAATAACCAAGTTTAACAGAAAATGTTTCTGAAGTTTTTAATCAAATAATAAACTGAAAACATAAATTCACCTGATCTAACTGGTTATGGCAGTCTCCCACTCATGATGCTCGCCATCACCACCTGCATCATAAATAACTGTGGGGAAATGAGTATTTTAAAATACTCAATAAGCAAACTCACATAATAACATGCATCCACATGTCATAAATGCAATCATGACATAACATAATTGAACTTGACATATACATAAATGAAATAAAGTAACATACTTGATCATGACATAACATAACTGAACTTGACATATAACATAAATGAAATAAAGTAACGTACTTGATCATAACATGGCTTAACATACCACGCAAATAACACGTGTCTCAAATAGAATCATGTAACAATCTTAATCATAACTTGGCTTGTCATATCCTTAAGTTAAGAACCTAATCAGAACTGATCACACGTTAACTGAAACATATCATGACGAATTAGGCGACGAAACAGATGACACACATCGGGCGATGAAACAGATGACACTCATTGGGCGACAGAACAGATGACACTCATAGGTGATGAAGAACGTGAACAGATGGCACCTCATGAGTGACGGAAAAAATTTACAGATGAAAACCAAAACATGAACAGATGACACCCTATGTGTGACGAAGCATGAACATATTACATTCATTCATTTAACAGAACATAACGTGAACCGTCCTGATTCTTTGTTAACTAAAGATCATGCTTAAGTTCATATTTTACTTAAATATCACTTGAATGAATTAACCTCATAACTTGCAGAATCCAACGTATGACAATAATTAATCATATAATGCATACTGATACATATAACAGAATCAAACATGATAACATACTACGCAAAATTAGTCATACTCAGACATTTATCTCATGATAATCACATTAATAACTGAATAGAAATCAATTACCAATATAAAAATTATCGAAAAATGGTTAAACAGATAATAAATACATGATACAATTATAACAACAGAGTCACATCATTATAAAAGTCAATTTACCCAAACATATTTATGAAAGTAACATGCTTATAAACAATTAAAGCTGATGAGAATAACACATGTAAATTCACTTACACAAGCATATATATTTATCACACATGGGTCACATTACGATATAATTTCACTTACATAAAGCATATACATTTATAACAACGGGAGTCACACCATTATATAAGCCCACTTACAGCATATATATTTATCACACATTAGTCACATTACGATATAAATTCACTTACACAAAGCATATACATTTATAACAATGGGAGTCACACCATTATATAAGCCCACTTACCTGAAGCGAAAGAATGAATTGAACAATTAATGACCTGAAATCTCAAAAAATATAATCACTAAATTGTTTTGAAATAAAATAATACAAACACATTTTTAATATCATAAAATAGAAAATACAGATTTAACTAAAACAGTGCAGAACAGTCAAAACGAGGCCGAAAAACAATATATCGGGTTTAGAGTCAAAAGATAAAGTTTCGGGTCAAATGGTTCAGACCGGGCTGGTTCGGACCAGTCTGATTCAATTTTATCTTATGGACCGGTTCAGACCGATCCGAGTAGGCTAAACTGGTTCGGTTCATGGTGAACCGGTTTAGGGCCGAGCAACTGGTTGTAAAACCAGTTGCAGAACAGAAAACACGAGAAACAGGGAGGGTAAGAGAGAGAGAGAAAATAAGAAGGAGAGAGAACAAAGAGGGGAAGAGAAACATTGAGGGAAACTGAGAGGGGAAGAGAGAGAGGGATGAAGAGAGATGCAGAGAGAGAGACAGAGGTAGAGAGAAGCAGAGAGAGACAGAGATAAAGAGAAGCAGAGAGAGACAGAGATAGAGAGAAAAATAGAGGATGATAGAAAGGAAAACAGAGGGAAGGGGAAAAGGAGCCTCGGTGATAAACCACCAGTGATGACAGAAGTAAAGGGAGAGAGAGAGAGAGAGAAAAAAAGTGTTGTTTAGGAATATATATATAATAGGTTAAATGTTGGTTTAGGGTGTATATGCATGTAGTGTGAGTGAAACTAAATTGAGGGTTGAGATTGCTTGATCAAGGATACAAATGGGGTTAGGGTAATACTAGGGTATATATAAGTACAAGGTGTGAGTAAGCAATAATTTTATAACATAATTTAATTTTTTTTTAAAATTGAATAATTGAAATTTAAACTAAACCATATATAAATAAAATTCAAGACTTACCAAAAGCCTAATCTTATTGCACAAATATAACATATACGAAACAAACATGGCATATTGAATCTAAAGCACGTCATACTGAATCAATAATTAAATCATACATATCGTGCGTACCTGACTTGTAAGGTGATGGAGGAGCCGAGTAGGTGACATGCCATAATTTTTCACTATGAAAAGTCTATAGAATCTAAAACTATTTCTCTGATACCAAACTGTGATGCCCCGATCCCCAAGGGTTAAATATACATGTAATTTCACAAATTTGAAATCTCCAATTCGAAACAAACCCTAATTTTGAAAAAAATTCTCAAAATGAAAATCCGTAATTTACCATGATGGGAAAAACCTTGATCTTAAATAGCCGAAGCATTAAACTTATCCATGATCAGAATCTTAATCATAAAATAGCGGAAGCGATAAAGTGTCTTAAATGCATAATTAATAAAACCTCGAAAAACTGAATTAAATTCTAAAATAACGTCAAAACCTGAAATCTATAAACCATGAAACTTTCACTCATCATAATTTGTAGAAAATCATATCGTAAAATAAACTACTTGAATAACCAAGTTTAACAAAAATGTTTTCTGAAGTTTTTAATCAAATCATAAACTGAAAACATAAATTCACCTGATCTAACTGGTTATGACAGTCTCCCACTCATGATGCTCGCTATCACCACCTGCATCATAAATAACTGTGGGGGAATGGGTATTTTAAAATACTCAATAAGCAAACTCACATAATAACATGCATCCACATGTCATAAATGCAATCATGACATAAAATAATAGAACTTGACATATAACATAAATGAAATAAAGTAACGTGCTTGATCATGACATAACATAACTTGACATATAACATAATGAAATAAAGTAACGTACTTGATCATGACATGGCTTAACATAGCACGCAGATAACAAGTGTCTCAAATAGAATCATTTAACAATCTTAATCATAACTTGGCTTGTCATATCCTTAAGTTAAGAACCTAATCAGAACTGATCACACGTTAACTGAAGCACATCATGACGAATTGGGCGACGAAACAGATGACACACATTGGGAGATGAAACATATGACACACATCGGGCGACGAAATAGATGAAACTCATTGGGTTACAAAACAGATGACACTCATAGGTGATGAAGAACGTGAACATATGGCACCTCATGAGTGACGGAAAACATTTACAGATGACAGCCAAAACATGAACAGATGACACCCTATGTGTGATGAAGCATGAACAAATTACACTCATTTGTTTAACAGAACATAACGTGAACCGTCCTGATTCCTTATTAACTAAAGACCATGCTTAAGTTCATATTTTGCTTAAATACCACTTGAATGAATTAACCTCATAACTTGCAGAATCCAACGTATGACAATAATTAATCATATAATGCATACTGATACATATAACAGAATCAAACATGATAACATACTACACAAAATCAGTCATACTGAGACATTTATCTCATGATAATCACATTAATAACTGAATAGAAATCAATTACCAAAAAGTTAACCAAATATAATAATTATCGAAAAAAAGTTAAACAGATAATAAATACATGATATAATTATAACAACAGAGGCACATCATTATATAAGTCAATTTACCCAAACATATTTATGAAAGTAACATGCTTATAGACAATTAAAGCTGATGAGAATAACACATGTAAATTCACTTACACAAGCATATATATATTTATCACACATGGGTCACATTACGATATAATTTCACTTACACAAATCATATACATTTATAACAACAGGAGTCACACCATTATATAAGCCCACTTACAGCATATATATTTATCACACGTGGGTCACATTACGATATAAATTCACTTACACAAAGCATATACATTTATAACAATGGGAGTCACACCATTATATAAGCCCACTTACCTGAAGAGGAAGAATGAATTGAACAATTAACGACCTGAAATCTCTAAAAATATAATCACTAAATTTTTTTGAAATAAAATAATACAAACACATTTTTAATATCATAAAATAGAAAATACATATTTAACTAAAACAGTGCAGATGGTCAGAACGAGGTCGAAAAATAATATATCGGGTCCAGAGTCAAAAGATAAAGCTTTGGGTCAAATGGTTCAGACCGGGCTGGTTCGGACCAGTCCGATTCAGTTTTATCTTATGGACCGGTTCAGACCGGTCCGAGTAGGCTGAACTGATTCAGTTCATGGTGAACCGGTTCAGGGCCGAGCAACTGGTTGTAAAACCAGTTGCAGAACAGAAAACATGAGAAACAGGGAGGGGAAGAGAGAGAGAAAATGAGAAGGAGAGAGAACAAAGAAGGGAAGAGAAACATTGAGGGAAACTGAGAGGGGAAGAGATAGGGATGAAGAGAGATGCAAAGAGAGATGGAGATAGAGAGAAGCAGAGAGAGACAGAGATAGAGATAAGCATAGAGAGATAAAGATAGAGAGAAAAGTAGAGGATGATAGAAAGGAAAACAAAGGGAAGGGGAAAAGGAGCCTCGGTGATAAACCACTAGTGATGGTAGAAGCAAAGGGGGGGAGAGAGAGAGAGAGAGAGAGAGAGAGAGAGAGAGAGAAGAAGAAGGATGCAGAGAGGGATATAGAGAGAAGCAGGGAGAGACAGAGATAGAGAAAAATAGAGAGGGGAAGAAACAGGGAGAGGTAGACGAAGTAAAAGAGGGAGAAGCAGAGAATAAAAAGAAGAAGTAAGGGAACAGAAACAGAGGTAACGAGCAAGGCAAGAAGGAAAAGAAACTAAGAGTGAATAAGAGAGACAAAAATCAGCAAGAATCAAAGAGAGGGAGAGACGAATCAGAGAGAGAAAGATATTAAAGAAAGAGAAGATTACCCAAATTCAATTAGAGAGAGACCAACGAAGGAGAAGAGCTTCTGGCTGCAGGTGGCTGCGCGAGGGGAGGTGAGGGCTGCGAAGAAAAAAGTGTTGTTTAGGAATATATATATAATAGGTTAAAGGTTGGTTTAGGGCGTATATGCATGTAGTGTGAGTGAAACTAAATTGAGGGTTGAGATTGCTTGATCAAGGATAAAAATGGGGTTAGGGTAATACTAGAGTATATATAAGTACAAGGTGTGAGTGAGCAATAATTTTATAATATAATTTAAAATTCTTTTAAAATTGAATAATTGAAATTTAAACTAAACCATATATAAATAAAATTATTTTACCAAAATTACAAATAATCACTTTTTAAAATCATATTTTAAAATCATTTTATCTTTGAAATCAATTTTACAAAAATACTCATTTATGAAGGGTCGGGATACTACATTCTCCCTTCCTTAAAAAATTTCGTCCTCGAAAGGAAGATGCAACCTTTTTAAAACAATAGAAATAACAAAAAAAAAATTCAAAACTCAATCAACGGTAAAACACAAAACACAAAACACAAATGAACAAAACAAAATCAATGATCAATCAACGAGAAGATTGAATGCCCAAAAGCAAAAAGCATACCAATAAAAACTGCAGTTTAATCGCCTGCTTCCTGATGTGTCAATGCGAATGCCTTTACTTTATTCCTGTTGATTGTTGTGCTATCGTTCCGACCTTGTTTGTTCAACGGACAATCCTTGAGATAATGTCCAGTTTTCCCACACTTAAAGCAAGCATTAATTTTCCGATAACACTGTCCGACGTGACTTTTGTTGCAAGTGACGCAAACAGGATGAGAATCTCTGACTTGCTTCTTTGCATCTCATTGTTCAAAATGGTCGTCATGAAGCTTCCTTTTCTCTTGCGACGAGCGATCGTTCCATGGCATCTCTCTTGGTGGAAGATTCTGCTCCATTAACAACGCTGCTTCAACCACTACTACATAAGTGGTATGCTTGTGGAGTGATACAAAACCCTTTATCTCTAGACGAAGTCCCCTTTCGAACGTGTGAACCTTCTTGATCTCGTTATCAACGTAATGCGTGGCGTAGCGAGACAATTCGTTGAACTTCCTCTCATAATCAGCAACAGTCCTATTACCTTGCACCAGCCTAAGAAATTCTACCTCCTTGCTCGCTCTGACGGTGATCGAAATATACTTCTCGAAAACAGCTCCTTAACCCGATCCCAAGTCATCGGATTATGCACAACATCATAAGCTCTTTATGTGAGCTCCCACCATTTTAGAGCTTCTCGCGTCAGCATAAAAGTTGCACAGACAACCTTTTGAATCTCAGAACACATCATAAATTGGAAGATCTTCTCCAATCGTCAGCTAACAATGGATCAGATGAAAGACTGTCAAATTCAGGTGGGTTCAGCCTCCTGAAAGTATGGATCAACTGCATGTCGACCGTTGTCATCTGTTTCGGTTGTTGTAGTTGAGCTGGGCGAGTCATCATTGTCTGCCTCAACAGCTCCAAAAATTCTTGAAACAATTCGATCATGGTTGCCGAAGGGTTCGCAGCAGGATCAACCGGTGCATGATTGTTGTTTCTTGTAGAGGGAGCCATTACTCTACTACCCACCAAAATTCAAGACTTATCAAAAGCCTAATCTTATTGTATAAATATAACATATACAAAACAAACATGACATAATGAAACTAAAGCACGTCATTCTGAATCAATAATTAAATCATACATATCGTGCGTACCTGACTTGTAAGGTGATGGAGGAGCCGAGTAGGTGACATGCCATAATTTTTCACTATGAAATGTCTACAGAATCTAAAACCATTGCTCTGATACCAAACTGTGACGCCCCGATCCGTGAGGGTTAAACATACGCGTAATTTCACAATTTTAAAATCTCCAATTCGAAACAAACCCTAATTTGGAAAAAATTTCCAAATTGAAAATTCGTAATTTACCATGATGGGAAAAACCTTGATCTTAAATAGCGGAAGCATTAAACTTATCCATGATCAGAATCTTAATCATAAAATAACGGAAGCGATAAAGTGTCTTAAATGCATAATTAATAAAACCTCGAAAAACTGAATCAAATTCTGAAATAACGTCAAAACTTGAAATTCATAAACCATGAAACTTTCACTCATCATAATTCGTAGAAAATCATGTCGTAAAATAAACTACTTGAATAACCAAGTTTAACAGGAATTTTTTTCCTAAGTTTTTAATCAAATAATAAACTAAAAACATAAATTCATCTGATCAAACTGGTTATGGCAGTCTCCCACTCATGCTGGTCGTCATCACCACATACATCATAAATAACTGTGGGGGAATGGGTATTTTAAAATACTCAGTAAGCAAACTCACATAATAACATGCATCCACATGTCATAAATGCAATCATAACATAACATAATTGAACTTGACATATAACATAAATGAAATAAAGTAACGTACTTGATCATGACATAACATAACTTGACATATAACATAAATGAAATAAAGTAACGTACTTGATCATGACATGGCCTAACATAGCACGCAGATAACACGTGTCTCAAATAGAATCATTTAACAATCTTAATCATAACTTGGCTTGTCATATCCTTAAGTTAAGAACCTAATCAGAACTGATCACACATTAACTGAAGCACATCATGACGAATTGGGTGACGAAACAGATGACACACATCGGGCGACAAAATAAATGACACACATCAGCCGACAAAATAGATGACACTCATTGGGTTACAAAATAGATGACACTCATAGGTGATGAAGAACGTGTACAGATGGCAACTCATGAGTGACGAAAAACATTTACAGATGACAACTAAAACATGAACAGATGACACCCTATGTGTGACGTAGCATGAACAGATTACACTCATTCGTTTAACAGAACATAACGTGAACCATCTTGATTCCTTGTTAACTAAAGATCATGCTTAAGTTTATATTTTGCTTAAATACCACTTGAATGAATTAACCTCATAACTTGCAGAATCCAAAGTATGACAATAATTAATCATATAATACGTACTGATACATATAACAGAATCAAACATGATAACATACTACGCAAAATCAGTCATACTTAGACATTTATCTCATGATAATCACATTAATAACTGATTAGAAATCAATTATCAAAAAGTTAACCAAATATAAAAATTATCGAAAAATGGTTAAACAGATAATAAATACATGATACAATTATAACAACAGAGTCACATCATTATATAAGTCAATTTACCCAAACATATTTATGAAAGTAACATGCTTATAGACAATTAAAGCTGATGAGAATAACACATGTAAATTCACTTACACAAACATATATATTTATCACACATGGGTCACATTACGATATAATTTCACTTACACAAAGCATATACATTTATAACAACGGGAGTCACACCATTATATAAGCCCATTTATAACATATATATTTATCACACATGGGTCACATTATGATATAAATTTACTTACACAAAGCATATACATTTATAACAACGGGAGTCACACCATTATATAAGCCCACTTACCTGAAGCGGAAGAATGAATTGAACAATTAACGACCTGAAATCTCTAAAAATATAATCACTAAATTGTTTTGAAATAAAATAATACAAACACATTTTTAATACCATAAAATAGAAAATACAGATTTAACTAAAACAGTGCAGAACGGTCAGAACGAGGTCGAAAGACAATATATCGAGTCCAGAGTCAAAAGATAAAGCTTCGGGTCAAATGGTTCAGACCGGGATGGTTCGGACCAGTCTGATTCAATTTTATCTTATGGACCGGTTCAGACCGGTCCGAGTAGGCTGAACTGATTCAGTTCATGGTGAACCGGTTCAGGGCCGAGAAACTGGTTGTAAAATGAGTTGCAGAACAGAAAACATGAGAAATAGGGAGGGGAAGAGAGAGAGAGAGAAAACGAGAAGAAGAGAGAACAAAGAGGGGAAAAGAAACGTTGATGGAAATTAAGAGGGGGAGAGAGAGAGGGATGAAGAGAGATGCAGAGAGAGACAGTGATAGAGAGAAGCAGAGAGAGACAGAGATAGAGAGAAGCAGAGAGAGACAAAGATAGAGAGAAAAACAGAGGATGATAGAAAGGAAAACAGAGGGAAGGGGAAAAGGAGCCTCAGTGATAAACCACCAGTGATGGCAGAAGCAAAGGGAGAGAAAGAGAGAGATAAAAAAAAGAAGAAGGATGCAGAGAGAAGGATATAGAGAGAAGCAGGGAGAGACTGAGATAAAGAAAAATACAGAGGGGAAGAAACAGGGAGTGGTAGATGAAGTAAAAGAGGGAGAAGTAGAGAATAAAAAGAAGAAGTAAGGAGAACAAAAACAGAGGTAACGAGCAAGGCAAGAAGGAAAAGAAACTAAGAGTGAATAAGAGAGACAAAAATCAGCAAGAATCAAAGAGAGGGAGAGACGAATCAGAGAGAGAAAGAGATTAAAGAAAGAGAGGAAGATTACCCAAATTCAATTAGAGAGAGACCAACGAAGGAGAAGAGCTGCTGGCTGCAGGTGGCTGCGCGGGGGGAGGAGAGGGCTGCGAAGAAAAAAGTGTTGTTTAGGAATATATATATATAATAGGTTAAAGGTTGGTTTATGGTGTATATGCATGTAGTGTGAGTGAAACTAAATTTAGGGTTGAGATTGCTTGATCAAGGATAAAAATGGGGTTAGGGTAATACTAGGGTATATATAAGTACAAGGTGTGAGTGAGCAATAATTTTATAATATAATTTAAAATTCTTTTAAAATTGAGTAATTGAAATTTAAACTAAACCATATATAAATAAAATTATTTTACCAAAATTATAAATAATCACTTTTTAAAATCAAAATTTAAAATCATTTTATCTTTGAACTCAATTTTACAAAAATACCAATTTATGAAGGGTCGGGATATTACATATTTCTCCTGAAAGACAACATCCCTAACTGTATCTCCCCCCGCAAACTTGGCATCCTAAAAAAACCGGACATTTCCTGTCTAAAAAATTGACCTAGTTGTAGGATCATAAAACTTGTACCCCTGGATCTTTCAGAATATCTAAGAAAATAGTAACTCACTGTCCTTAAGTCTAGTTTATTTTCATGCGAATGCTTTAGACTAGTTCTCTTGCCGGTCCAAAGTTCATATGGGGTCTTGGCAATTGCTTTAGTTAGAAATTTATTAAGGATATATGCTGCAGCCTTAAGTGCTTCATTCCATAGTGATTCTGGTAAGGTAGAATGACTAATAATACTCCTTACCATGTTCTTAAGCATTCTATTTTGTCTTTCAGCAACACCATTCATAGTGGGAAAACTTGACATAGTGTATTGTGGGACGATAACACATGCCTCTACGAATTTACCAAACAGTCTTGGATCTTGTTCACCTGAACCTTCATATCTGCCATAGTACTCACCACCACAGTCATATTTGATGATTTTAATCCTTTTGTTGAGTTGATTCTCAACTTTAGCCTTAGAATTTTTTAACATGTTCAATGACTGTGACTTTTCATAAATGAGATATGTGTAGTCATATCTAGAAAATTTGTCTATGAATGCTGTAAATTATTGTTGACCATTCCAAGTAACCGAAGGAAATGACCTACAAATTTCTGTATGTGTATGTTCTAAGATGTCCTAAGTCTTATTGGCTTTGAATCTCATTTTATTGGTTTGTTTACCCTTAACACAAACATCAAAGTCTGTAAAATCTAAGAGACCGAGAATTTCATCTGACACAAGTCTCATTATTCTCCGTCTAGAGATATGACCTAATCTCTTATTCTATAACGCAGTCAAATTCTCACTGGTTAAATTTCTTTTAGTTCCCCGTGCACGTACTAAGTGCTAATTGAAGCAATTGTATCAAGTAAATAAAGATTATCGTAGCTTGACAAATAACTGGAACCAACCAAATTTGAATCACGAAACAACCCAAAGTTTTCATCTCCAAATGAACAAACTTAACCAGCTTTGTCCAAAATAGAGACAAAAATCAAACTTCGTCAAAAAGACGGTACAATAAATGTTTCATTATGATTCAAATAAAATCCAATATTTAACAATAATATAAATTTATCTAATGCCTCAATTTCAACCATCTTGACATTGCCCATATAGATGTATCTTTCAACATCACTTGGCCTTTGGCAAATAAAACAACCATGTATAGACACACTGATGTGAGTTGATGCGCTAGAATCTATCCACCGCATGTGCCTAAACTTATATAAACCTCAGAATAATCAAATTAAGAATTACACATACCTTATCACGCCAAGCATGATAATTGGTGTATCACTTCTTCATGTGTCCTTCAGATCAACATAAGTAACAATTATTGCCTTCTGAGTCAACTGATTTCTTTTATTGTTTCTTATGTGGTGTTATATCTACAACTACCTTGCCATTTTTCCTTTTCTTTCCCTTGCCCTTATCCTTAGAGGTAGAGGCCAAGTAAGCACTCTATGTCTGATCATGTTTCACCATTTCCTCTTCCTGAACACAGTGTGAGATGAACTCATATAGAGACCAAGTCTCTTTCTGATAGTTATAGCTAACCTTAAACTGGTTAAGCTGTGCATGAAGGGATATCAAAACTAGATGCACTAGTAAGTTCTCAGAGAGATCGAGCCTAAGTGCCTTCAACCTTGAAATAATGTAAGACAATTCATAATGCACTCCTTGACATTGCATTTACCTTTATATTCCATTGAAATCAGACTTTTCAAGTACGTACCAATTTCTGCCTTTTTCGTCCTTGACATACCTCTTTTCAATATTCGCAAGAAAATCCTTAACCATAGTTATCTTTTCAGATATAGTGCCCCTGAATGGTTCTGGAATGACCTTTCTCATGATCAGTATACACATATGATTTGATCTCTCCCACATTTCCACCTCCTCTTTTCGTCATATGTACTCTTAACTGTAAGAGGTAAAGGAGAATCAATCTCTAATGCAAGATCAAGAGATTATCCTTCTAGGACTTGAAGTTTGAGTCATTTAATACCTTATTCACATTATGCTGGCAGTAATATAAACTTGAGTAATAATTAATAGAAAATAATTAACCAACCTACAAGCTCACATAAAATCTAAATAACAATAATAAATTCAAACATAAGTAAACCCCATCTCAAGACACCGGTCACTCCATTAATATTATTACTTTAGCCATTAACTTGTAAGTGATGTCTTGGTATAGTGATCAAACACTGGTGATAAATAACATGTCAAGCAAGAAACCTTTCTTTGAGTCGATTTATTATTCACATGTAAAACTGAATAATCAGCACGTATTTATTATCACAGAAACACATGTAATTTTGTCAAATATTACCTTCATTTGGGGTGATAAATATTCACATAAGTTATATGCACATAACTTTTTATATTTTAAGATAAAAATAATTTCAACAAAAGATATCACTTTGGTAACATGTTGCTTCAAATAATTCATCTCAAAATATATATAACATATTAATGTTTGAAATTAAAATTGTACCATAACCTTAAATTAATTGAGATATAGTTAATTTTACGATCCTTAAAATATTATTTTTGAAATTATTTTAAGCAAAATAAACCGTAAAACGAAATTGATTTTGTAAATAATTCTTAAAATAAATTTAATGAAATTGATTTAGTAATCATAAAATCCATGAATTTAAATTGATTTATTAAATAATCCTTAAAATCAATTTAATTCAAAACCAATCCTTAAAATCATTAAAGTCATAAAACCCATTGTGTGCTACGGGCAAAGGCCGCACCATCTAGTCTTGTAAGCTGGAGAAGACCCCAGTAGCTCGCATCATCTTAATTTTTCTTAATCTGAATCACTTTTTGTTCACGGGTCAACTTGATCCATGAACATGTCAACCCTAGGGTTTCATCTTCTTTCATCTTCACCATAGAGAGATCGGCGACCATGGTCGTCAGTCTTCCATTGTCACGATCCCTTCATGGCGCTGCAGTCAACAACCATGGCTCTATCGTCTGTCGCGACCAGATCTGGTAGCAGCCTCTCTGACCATCACCACTAGATCTGGTTGCGGCCTCCCTGACCACCACGACCAAATATGGTCACAGATTCCTTCATCGCCACCAGATTTGGTCGCGGCTTTCTTTAGCCACCACGAGCAAATCTGGTCGCAATTCCTTTGCCGGCACGGTCAGACTGCCGCTCTGCTCACTTTTCTCCGCCGGTCACCAATTACGTTGGTCGGAGGTCTGAACTTGAAAAATACATAAAAAAACGTACCGAAAATAAAACTTTCTTAAATCTAATAATCATTTAACAATTATCAAATTAAAGAACTCCATAAATAATCATTGAATAAAAAAATCCGTTCTCAAATCTAATAATTCTATTATACAATTATTAAATTCAAGAATACTGAAAAATAGCATACAAACATGTATAATCATGGATCTAAACTTAAAAACCGATTTTCAATGATTCAACATGATGTGCTTTGATACCACTTGTTAGATAAAATCTCTTTTGGTATGTAATAAATCCCAAGAACTCATGCTGAACATATCAATAATCAATTAACTCTAAAGGCAGAAGCATACTTGAATCGATGACATCGTAATTTAGAGTCGAGCGGTTGACCTTCCAGATCTACACGATTCTCTATCAGAATGTCCCCTTTATTTAAGCCTCTATATTTTCTCTCTAACGATGAGATATCGGGGAGAATGGAATGATTTCCTTTAATCATGTGACTTGGGGACCATAACCACTTATAGATAATTTATCTTTTGGTATTTATATTTTAGCCCATCATAAAAAAATAGAAATTATCCTAAAATCTCTTCACATTAAATGGTCAACAACTTATCAGATACATTAAAATCTCAATTATCCAAAATATTAGTTGATTACTTTTAATTGAGTTTATACTTATTTGACATTGAGCAATGCATAATTATTCACATATAAGTCTAACGTTGGATTAAGGATTCAACTTGTAATTCTCTAATTTTATCTAGAAAAGAAATTGTTGTTGTTGAAATTATGTCCATAAAGTAGAGTGTAATAACTATTTATGAATATTTAGATATTTCTTTGACATTTTTGTATTATTGAATTTAATGAATAAATGAAAGTTTTCTTTTAATTAAAATGTGTTTATAATTTACTCAAGTCTTGGAACTATTATCAATGTAAGAAGAGTAAAGACAAATGAGTCTTGCAGACAAACTCTTCTAAAATAATTCATAATGTTATTTGCAGTCTTATGATCAATTGGGAAATCGAGTCTGATTACGACTGTTAGGTTGAACCAAAGGATGACGGTCTTGAGGCATAAGAGTGGAGGATTTAACGGTTGACCTAGACATGTTGTGAAACTAATTGAATAGACCAATAACAAATTAGCTTAAAGCAAAATTATTTCTCTAGCTATGGATCTAATTGTTACACCCTAAGGGTATTTTTATAATTACTTTAATCTTGAGGTGAATACAAAACTTGACCTAGTTACTTGCGATCTTTGATATGTAAAATGAGTGAGTTCAAATTGTCGAATAATATATCGGTTGTGGAGATCGTAATTCAACTATGTTAGAGTTGCGTGATTCACAGATATAAATTTCATGGTGAGATTGCAATAGCAACAATATCACCTTATTATTTACAGTCAATAAAAGAGTTAAGGCAATAATAACTAGAGGGGTAAAGTAGTAATTTTACATCCCATTCTTGTTACTGATATTCATGAAGGGTAACATCGTAAAATATTCTACGGACCGTGAAATAAATACATTTATTTACAGCAACAGAAAATGTAGCGTATATGAATCGAGAGTTGATTCGGCATCGGACATATAGTAGAGTTGTACGATATCATGATTAAATATGTCAAGAATTTATGGAAATAAGTTAGTTGGGTATCTGAATCTCATAGCTTTATTCATGGGGTCCATTTCGTCTCATGAGTAGTCATAAAAACAGGAATGAGAAACAACATTACTTGGACAAAAATGTGTTTTGGATCAAGATACAGTTCCCAAACTCATATGTGATGGGTGTCATTATTAAATTAGTAAATAGAAAAATTAATGTTCAAATTTATTTATTTATTAATTATTAGATAATTAGTTAATAAAATAAAATAAATAAATAATTAATATGGATTAATTTGAATTGATGAATTTGGACACAGTCTTGGCTCTAAAAAAGATGTAAAAATTACAGATTGCAGTGCAGATGAGGTAAATTTCGGTTTTAATATTGGGGTATATGGAAAAATTCCATAATTAATAAAAAAGAGTTGCAAAGATAACCCTAATCTAAGCTAAGTGTTAGAAAAAAGTTTCTCTCGCCACTCCTCCCTTGTTGCCGCCGAACCCACATAGGAAGAAAAAAATTGTCTTTTTTCTTCCTCAGTTATTTAGAGAGCCCACAATCTACTCCTAGCAATATTCTTGTGAGATATATTTTTGAATTTCACGAGTGGTTGTTCGTGTGAAGATTATTTGAAGTCCTACAAAGAACGAAGAACATGAGACGATTAATTAGATTTCATCAAATTAGAATTTCTCTCATACAAGAAAAATGTATTAAATTGTTTCTACCTATTCTAAATACATTTATCTAAATACGCATAATCATAGAAAATATTTTATATTTAATATGATTAAATATTTGTTGTGAATTTTTTTTTTATTTTCCGCCCACGAACCGTTCGTGGTTCATTTATCTTCATCAAATTTTAAAATCTGATCCAACAATTGTAACCTCATTATTTTATAATGGAATATATTACTCAAAGTTTGTCCAGTGATTTTTCATTCATTCTGAAAAGTTTTCCACACTAAAATCTAGTATTTTTTTATCTTCTTGTTATTGGTTTATTAATCCGCTTGAAAATTATATTTCAGACAATTAAACTAATTTTTTCTTGAGGTAAAAAATAAACTTCTCATATAATAAAAACAAAATTACAAGATGAATTCAAAAGTTCAAATCAACTAAGTGGGAGATCTTAAAAGGAGAATCTTCCATCCAAATTCTAAAAGAATTACTTGATAAAGCCTCTATGCTACAGTATGTGCCACCCCATTCGAGTTACTAGAACAATGCACGATTTCACTCACGTGAATAGACTTGCCAACATCTTTTATATCCTCAACGATAATTCCAACATCAGATTCGTGTAGCATGGATCTGTTGCATAACCGAACAATATTTTGTTAGGGTCATCTCATATCAATTGTGAAAGAGATTGAAAATCAGTTTATAAGTATGAGCGAAAGCCTCAACTCTCAAACTAGATTTTGGGGTTGAGAACACCCAACAACACCCAACATTGAGTATTCCTCTTTGGTGGAGGTGAGTAAAAGCCCAAGTTATGTGGGCTGGGTGATTAGGCCACGTTTTGGCCAAGAGAAAATTAATTTTCTCTTGAATTATCTTTGTTGTATGGTAGAGTGTGTATGGATGACACACTTAATAGAAAATCATAAATAAAAAGGGGTTTTATCACTTAATTGCTTTAGCCGCCGACGATCAATATGTTTAGGAGTCATCCTCATTTTAGACTTTGAATATATTGAGATGTGTTAGCCGCCTCCATTGTTCGAGGTGAAAAAAATGTGTGAGCCACCAGTACATGAGAGAAGAGAGACAACAGTAGTGGTAATCTGATGGTGTATTCGTGGTTATCCTCAACGGTTTGGTACTTGATCTGTTATTTTTGCAGTTAATTTTATAGAGCCCTTACACTAGTGAAAATATTCTATTTTATTGTGCATCTACCATTATCGATGGTGAATATTAATCTTATGATTGGTGTAATGCCCTAGTTCTATATGAAGAAAGAGATGCAGAGAAGGAAAGATACAATCTTGCGAAGATTGTTATAATCAAAAGAAAGAGAAGGAAGAAAGGAAGAGAAGGGATAAAAGAAAGTAATCTGATTATATTATCAAAAAACCCTCCTAGGGCAATGCACGCTTATAGTAATAAAGGCACTTGATATGTTTAAAAGTAATTAACCACCTCTACAGCCAATCACAATCATACAACTAGCAAATAATAAAATTACATCATCTTTCATCCCCCCTCAAAGTGAGCACTGGCTTCTTGTGCATCAGTTTGTCCTTTAAGTATTTAATCGAGATATGGAGAGAGACTTAATGAACATATCAACCAACTGATATTGAGAAGGAACAAGTTGAACATAAAGATCTCTCTTTACCACTCTTTCTCTTATGAAGTGAAAGTTTATTTCTATATGTTTTGTCCTAGCATGAAAAAGTGGATTTGAAGCTAAAGAAATAGCTGAATTGTTCTCACACTATAGGGTTGGGTATTGCATTGAACCAACTAAGCTTCTGAAGGCAGTAACATCAGATAAAGCAGTGCTAACATTGTTGAAAATAGGTGATTTAGTAGAGCATGGTGATGTGTAAGGTTTAGCACTACTCATTCCAACTTTTAACAGAATATCATAGACATACTTATATTGATTAACCAAAATACCAGACTGACTTCTATTGATTTCTAAGCCCAGGAAATATTTTAAACTGCCTAAATCTGTCATATTGAACTCAGATTGCAGAGAAGAGGTCAAATCAGAAATATATACATCATTAGTGCCTGTCAATATGATATCATCAACATATAAGAGGAGAAGTAAGAGATTTACCTGTTGATTTGACAAATAATGATGAATCAGCCTTAGAGAAGCAAAAACCAAGAGTAAGAATGTGAGATGTAAACCTGTCAAACCAAGCCCTTGAGGCTTGCTTTAATCCATAAAGAGATTTATGAAATCTACACACAAAATTAGGGTAAGTTGGATGAACAAAGCCATGTGGTTGTGTCATATAGACATCCTCATTCAAGTTATCATGAAGGAATGCATTTTTTACAACTAACTGTCTAAGATTCTAACCAAATTGTGTAGCAAGTGAAAGAATGAGTCTTAATGTTGGTTTTTTTACCACATGGCTGAAGGTCTCGTTATAATAGAGGCATACCTGTTGATGAAAGACTTTGGCAACTAGCCTGGATTTATATCTTGCAATGGTCTCATTAGGGTTGTATTTAAACTTATAGACCCATTTGCATCCAACTAGGTTTCTGTTAGAAGGGAGAGGAACTAAACTCCAAGTATGTTGATTCAATAAAACATTGTATTCTTCTTACATGGTAGAGGTCCACTCAGAAGATTTAGAAGCTGTAGAAAAATGACGTTGGTTCAAGAATGGGGAGGGTGTGAGTTGCATGAAAGGCGTTCTTTTTGCTAACGCCAGACTTAGACCTAGTTTGCATAGGATGAGTATTAAGAGAAACAATAGGAGCATGATGTATAGAGACTTGACAATGTGAAGGAGGAGGTATATGTAGATCATTAGTAAAGGCAATAGAATTATCTGGTAGACTAGTGCAAAAGAGGTATCAAAAACAGAGACAGAACTGTTGGAATCACTTGAAGCATTGGAGTCTGAATTAGATGCAGGTGTAGTAATAGGAGGAGTATTATCATTTACATGCAAGTTGGATGATGAGGGATATATCGTAGTGTTGGGAGTGCAAGTGTGCAAATTCTACAACAAAGAAAGGACGTTAGAGTTATAAGGTTTTAAGAAAGGTAACAAGCATACCCAAAAACCTTTAGAAAAATATAATCTGGAACTTTACCATAAAGAACCTCATAAGGAGATTTGTTGTGAAGTGTAGGTGTTGGCATTCTATTTATCAGGTAGACAAGAGTGCAGAAAGTATGGAACCAAAATTGTAAGTGAACAGAAGCAGTGTGCATTAAAGCAAGGGCAGTTTCAATAATATGTTTATGCTTCCTCTCAGCAATACCATTTTGCTAAGGGGTGTAGGGACATGATTTTTTATGTATTATACCATGCCTTTGAAGAAAAGAAAGCATGTTAAGGTTGTAAAATTTCCCACCCCCATCAGTTATTAATATATTAATAGAATGAGATAACAGATTCTCAACAAATGGTTTAAAAACCTTAAAGATCTTACAAACGTCAGATTTCAAGACCAGTGGAAAATCCATGCACATCTAGACATATAATCAACAAAACTCACATAACATCTGTAACGAAGAAAAAAATTAATAGGGGAAGGTCCCCAAACATCACTGTATAATAGTTCTAGGGGAGTAGTAGAAGTAGAATTAGACAAAGGAAAATGTAAATTTGACATTTTACTAAGGAAAAAACTAGTACAAACACAATTATTTGAAGTAGAATCAGAAGAAGTACAATGTATCTTAGCAGAACTAAGAGCACTTTGAACAATGGGATTAGAATGGTGCCCTAATCTGTCATGCCAAAGTTTATAAGTTGTTCTAGTTCCAAGATTGGCAACAGGTGCAGGGCCAGGCTGAGAAATATGGGAAGGTATAAGGTATAATCCATTTTTATTGTTGCCTCTGTGAAGAACCTGACCCGTGCCCTTGTCCTGGATTAAAAAGTAGTCAGCATAAAAAAAAGAATGTGCAATAGTTATCCTTGCAGCATTTATTAACAGATAATAGATTGGCATAAAGATTATTCACACAAAACATTTTAGGAAATCTAAAAGAATGAGAGGAGATAGAGAGGGTACCTGATCCAGTATGAGAAATTGGAAAAGATTGGCCATTTGCTACAGTAACATTGTCTTCACCAGTGTATTCTAAAGAGTTAAAGAGATTATTAAGGCCAAGAGTAATATGAGATTTGCAACCCGTGTCTAATAGCCAGACTTGAGAATCTGAGGCATTGGAAGAAGCTTGCATAGTGGCTATGACATCAAGAGTTGAAGGAGGATTCTTGTCTTTATAAGAGTTGTTCATCTGTGGTAGCAGTCCACATCAATGTGCCCAGGTTTTTTACGGATCTGGCAAAGAACACGTGTTTGTTGAGGGGAGGGATTGAACTTATAATTGTTAGAGGTATTACCTTTCAAATGGGAATTGAGGATTGAAGAAGGGTGCAACTCCAAGAACATAAGGAAAAAATTGGCCTTGAACTAAATTGGTTGAAGATCTTCTCTTTCCTAAGTTAAAGCGTCCACAGTTGAATCGACCACCTCCTCTAGAAGATCTGAAGTTCTTTTCTCTATTTGAGCCCCTAAAAAAGTTTTGATTTTGAACAACCATGAATGCAGAAGTTTGAACCAGGTTTTCTTGTTGTTTATGTTGGGACTCCAAGAACTTTTCTTCTAATTTGAGAAGAACATGAAGCTCTTTAAGACTCATTGGCTCATCTCGTGTCCTTGTAGAAGTTTTGACCATGTTATATTCATTTGGAAGCCCATTGAGAGTGAAAATCAATATATCCTTATCTTCAAGAGTTACTGAGACAACATCTAACTTATCTTTCATTTCTTTGATTCTTTGAATGTAAGATCAATAGTTTCAGTAGGCTTCTTGGAAAAAGTTTGGATGTCACAGTTTAGTTGCAAGATATTGGTTCGGGAAATAGATGAAAACCTTTTTCAATGGAGATCCATGCTTCACATGAAGTCTTACAGCCTACCACATAGGACATGGCCATGGATGAAAGTGTGGCATTAATGAGAGTGATCAGTGCTTGATCTTGTGCACTCCACTGGGTGAAAGAAGGACTGATTGTGGTTGTTGGTTCTCCTTTGTCGTTGTACATAGTCTTTGGTGGGCAAGGTATGGTTCCATCAACATACCCGAAAATAGAATGTACCTTGAAGATAGACAAAATATGATATTTTTTTAGTACAAAGTTTGAAGAATCCAATTGTATAGATATAAGATTACAGATGTTGGATGATAGAAAAATAGGAGAGTGAACTTGAGTTTCTGTGACATGGAGAACAAGATTTGGAGGAGAAGGCAAAACGTGATTTTTTGCAGGAGGTAAATCGCGAATTTGAATTTGAGTGGGAGACCCAGTTTCGGAGCTTACAGAATCTTCAGCCATGGACGTTTGTCGCTAATGGCTCTGATACCATGAAGAAAGAGATGCAGAGAAGGAAAGATACACTCTTTAGAAGATTGTTGTAATCAAATGAAAGATAAGAAAGAAAGGAAGAGAAGGGAGAAAAGAAAGTAATCTGATTATATGATCGAAAAACCCTCCTAGGGCAATGCACGCTTACACTAATAAAGGCAGCTGAGATGTTAACTAATAAACCACCTCTACAATCAATCACAATTATACAACTAGCAAATAATCAAATTACATTATCTTTCACTATCTAGAGAAAAAACTTGGTGTATCTCATTATTTATTATAGTGAAAGAATTATTCGAAGTTTATCTGTTATCTTTTCCCTTCACTCTAAAGAAATTTTCATGTTAAATTTGATGTTCCCATTTTTTGTTTTCTCTATTAAATTAGTTATTATCTCTGCTTAATAATTAACTATAATATTGATAATTGATTATTGAATACGTATATTGAAATGCAGTGTATCAGGATTTTGAGAAAAAATCTAAACACATTTATAGGGCATCCGATTCAACTAGGGGTGACAAAAGGGCCGGACTAGCCCAGCAGACCTCTGCTCACCAGTTCATAGGCCGGGCCTAAAATAGACCTGTTTGGTTAATTTGAACCAGACCGGCTCATGAACAGTACTTTGTTATTAAATGTTAAAATTTCTAAAATTCGTAGATGTGGAGATATAAATCTTGGCGAGAATAAATGAAATGTATATGAATACCACTAAGCTAAATATAAGTATACTATGAAACTTAGATAATTTTTTATTACCTTACAACCTAATATAAAAACTTGTCATAATAATTAAAATAATTATAAAAATTAATAATAATAATGGAGACTCTAACTCTCTAAGTATCATAAAGTTATTATTTTATTTATTGAATTTGATAATTGCACCATTATATAGTCATAATGATTAACATGTGCAGGATTACACCATGGCCTCGTCGAGACGTCAATCATCACGTTCAGATACTCGATTGGATATTGACTCTCCTACTGAATCTAGAGGATCAAATCGACATCATGATATGAATATGGAAACAAAAGGTTTGTTCGCTCTTATTCAAGTTAATGGAGATAATAAAAGTGTTTCATTTGATTATCATAATGTTATTCAATATTTTGTTAAATAGAACCATCTGTGATGTGTACGCGAGGATGAACGCAGTTGACATCTATATGGGTAAGATCAGGTGATGATAGTATACCTATGACTTTCAATACCCAAGGTCAGGTCATAAGTGCGAATAAAGGAAAGTTTATAAGCTTTTGTGGTACCGTTGCTAGACGACATAATATTTTGCCCATACAATATGATTGGAGGCATGTGTCACGGTATCATAAAGATCAAGCATGGGAAATAGTGAAGGTATGGTTGCTTGTATGTTCATATACATATATATATTTAATTAATTGCATATTAATATTTTGTAGTCAAAATATGCCGTTTAAGTTTAAAATTATTTTATATAAATATGCATAATATCATATCAAATATATTTATGCATAATTATTTGAGCACCAATTATCATTGAGTTTTCTCTTAATCAAAATCAAAATTTGGAAAAAATATAAACGTAGATCGAACAAATGTACTTTTTTTTGTTTTATAAGAAGTTAGTATAGTTTCATTATGCGCCCTCTTGTGATGGAGTTTTAAATTAAATTATAAATAAGAGAAATCTTGATGATGATAGTTCTGGTTATTTATCTTACTCTATAATAAGAGAGTGAATTCTCACACTTTTGTTGCCTGGATTTCCCCTTTGATTTGGGCTTTATTACATTTTGGGCCGTTTATATGCAATGGGAGATGATTAGTAAATTTGAGTTGAATGAGGGATATTTCAGTCAGTTTTTCTGTCTAAATTTTTTACTAAATTTGAGCCGTTGGATCATTTTGATCTCAGCCCGTCTTTTAGTAGGTGAGATTAAATGTAGGGATTTTTACTAAAGTAGACCCATATACTAACCATTTTACAGAAATGAACTCTTATACTAATTTTGCTCCCCTGGCCCCTGACCCACCTTCTACTCAAAATGCATTTATGAGTTACATGTTTACCATTCACCTTATCAAAATATCTTCCCTACTCTCACTTTCTCTCTTTCTCTGTGCTTTTGCTCTCTCTCTCTCTCTCTCTCTCTCTCTCTCTCTTCCTCTCTGTGAAAAAGGAGTTTTTGCCTAAAGAAGACATGAATGAACAGAAAAAGATGACCTATGCGTTCTTACCAAATAAGACGAAGAAGATGACTGAATCTCTACAACCGAATAAGAGGACCGAATAAGACAAACCAAATCTGACCCATATCTGAAAATAGGTTTTTGCCCATTCTTGGGCGGCAATTCCTTCTTCTAGTTCTTCTTCTAGTTCTAGATCTCTGAATAAGCTTTGATTTGATATCTTACGGGTTACGTGGTTCAACCCGAGTCAAAATTTACGCCCTCTAAAAGTTTATCGGACCGGAAACATTCAAAATATTTAATGAATTTTTCAAATACTTGAGACTATATTTTATTCTTCAATTTTAAAAGTATTCTTGATAGAAGATGTCCATTTTTCCATCGTGTAATCTACACGATGGCTACACGACGTTAGTGTACTCATCGTGTAGACTACACGATGGCTACATGACACTAGTGTACTCATCGTGTAGACTATACGATAGCTACTTGACGCTAATGTAGTCTACACATTGGCTACACGACGCCAGTGTACCCCTTCGTAGAGTACAAAATTAACAAAACCAATTCTCTCTATATGAGTTTTTCTCTCTCAAATCTAGGTAAAAACTAAAATTAACCAAATCCATCAAATTTCGTCCAAAATTCAAGCTTTCCAGAAAAAAGAAAATAAATGAACTTCAAACAACGTTCCAAAAAAAAAAAATATTTCTAGAAAACTCATGGACAGGAAGAAAATAAATAAATATTTTTTATGCTGCATGAAGAAGGAAGAAGATGAAGAAGAAGACGAAGAAGAAAATGAAGAATAAAATGAAGAATAAGTGAAAAAAAAAAAAAGAAAAATGAAGAAGGAAAATGGGGTAAAGGGTAAACATGTAACCTCATAAATGCATTTTGAGTGGAAGGTGGGCCAGAGGTTAGGAAGCAAAAATTAGTGTAAGAGTCTATTGCTGCAAAATGGTTAGTGTAGGGGAATACTTTAGCAAAAAATCCATAAATCTAAGCCTATTTTTCTTCTTAGGTTTCGGGTTTATTTCCCTTGATTGCTCTACCTCTCATTTGCGTCTTCGGCGACGGTGGAGTGTTGCTTGAGGTTTTTTTGTTGTTCTTCCTTCTTCTTTGTTCGTTGTTCTCCTCTCTTAGATGATTTATGATACTTTTTTCTCGCTTATATTTTTGTATTTATAGGTTTCTCTATTTTTTTATTCGTTCTTCTTCTCTGTCCTTTTCTTCTTACATTTTTTTCGTTGTTAAGTAGTGTTTAAATTTTTTTCTTTTCATTTTCTTTGTTAATTAATTTGCTGTTTGACTTTTCCTTTGAGGGTTTCTCTTCTTCTCTTTGGCAGAGGACTATTTGCTTAGGGTTTTTGACTCATCGGTGTAACAAGGTTCTCTGGCGTTCTTTTTCGTGACTGTAACTGATTCTGCTTACTGTTTAATTTTAAGCCTGAACTTAAAGGGGTGAGTTGTTCTTCTATTTTTTCTTAAAAACTTTCAACGTTGTCTTTGTTTTTTCACTATTCTATTCTATTTATTTTTCACAGTTTGTGCATGAAGCTTTGGTCCTCTTCTTTTTTGCGAGAGGCTCATCCAAGAAGTAAAATTTTTCCATCATTTTTAGTTCATATCTTTTCAAATTTTTATGTTTGGCCTGTTCGACAACGATTACTTAGGATTCTTTCATTTTCTTGCTTGAATGATAGACGTGGTTTTTTTATCTTATTCGACGCCAAGATAAGATTGATATTTTTTATTTTTTTTCCTTATATGCTTGACTGCTTTGGGTTGATTTCTGTTTGGTTGGGTGACAGAAAAATTAGTTTTGAGTTTTGTATTGCGGCTGTTATAGATCATAATAGAGATAACTTTAGTTTGATTTGTCATTTTCCTTCTCATTTTATCTTTGTGGTTTCCTAGAACGGCTGCATATCTGATCAGGTGATAGTCCACGTGATTTCACGTTGGTGATTTTGTCGTGGAAGTGCATGGAGAGAGGATCAAACTATTGAGCTTCTCGGCAAATCGCCACTCATGTATATTCGGATGTTGAGTTACGTGCCTTCACGTTGGCTGCTGCATTTGGCTGTCGGAGGTAATGATGATTTCCTTGTATGATATTCTCAATCGATCTATATATGTCTGCTAATAATGTAGATTTAGTGTGGATGTCTGTATTTTTGGGTAAATAGATAATAGGCTAATTTGTGTGTCTCTTTCTCTGTCTATTTTGCTCCGTATTTTTGTTCTATAATCTGAAGCAACATAGTGCGTAAGAGCGACAGCAATCAATATTCACTGGTGACAACTCTCATTTCCAGACCTAGTTTTTTTTTTAAGTTTTTGGAATTGAATCTTTACTCTTTTATTTTGTTTTTTATATTTGTGTGTTGTGTTTCTGTTCTATTGTTGTTATTGATTTTCTGACTTTGATGCACGTTATCTGTATTTTTTAGATGTGTTTTTTTTGTTTATTTGCTGTTCTGTTAATAAAGTTTGATTTTTTATTTTTTTCATGAATTCGAGAAACATTGACTAGATTATTGATGTTTGTTTACTATTATTCAATTGTCTTTGGCTGGGCATGTTGTTTTATGGTGTTTTTTTCATCATCTGTTTTATTTTATTCGACGCATAATATTTGTTTGTCTATTTTTTAATCGGTGTGTTGTGTTTATGTTATTTGTTCAGGGTTGTTATGTTATTTTTTTAGGATAAAGTTGTATTATCTTTTGAATAGAGTTGTTTTATTTTATCATGTTCTGGTTTAGGAGAGTGTTCTGTTATTTTTGTTTTACTCATATTCTGTTTGTTTCTTCTTTCGTTTGTTTCTCATGATTAAGAATTGTCTAATTTTTTTCCTTTTCATTGTTGTTGTTAGTTATTGTTTAATCTGCGATTTGCATTTTCGTTGATAATTAGAGTTTAAATCTAAGAATTTGCCTGATTGTTAAAGATGTAATTTATAATTTTGTTTTGTTCGGTTTTTTTGTTGTTGTGGGTTAATTTCTATAGCTGTAAAAATTAAGTTTTATTAGCATATTTGTTGATTTTGGGGATTTTGTTTTTTATGGGTATGTGATTTTTTCCATGTTATTTTTTGTTTCAGATAGACTTGTGTTGTGTTTTGCTTTTTGTTTGGTATTTTGTTGACTTTTGTTTTGGTGGCTTTGCCCTTCTTGCTAATCGGTGTAACGGTGGTTTGTTACAAGGTTGTCAGGATCGTATTTTTTATTCGAATCGGTAGAGAGGTCTTCTGAATCGGATCGAGGATTGTAAGATCCTTCCAAATGTTAATAATTATAATATTAAAAAATTGTGATCCTTAAAAAAATAAATTAACTATTTCTAACTAAAATTAAATAATGAAAACAAGTTTTACTCTACTTTATATAACATCTCAAAATAATCAACTCAAGTTTGATCCTAAACATATAATTTTTTAAGTTGCTCAAAATAATATATACACATGTATTCTTGATGTTGATCATTTATATAATATACACCTGTATAATTATTGTACTCTATTTTATATATACAATATATATATGTTTTTAATTTGAGTGGCTATTTTTTTTAATTTTCCCTTAAAGATGACATTCTTGATGTTGGCCCAAAAACTACCCAAATTAAGGTATGGGTAGGAGCAGTACGATCCTACCAATCCTACCGATCCCACTTAATCCCGATTCTATACCCGGTCTAGATCATTTTGATATTATAAGATCGTAGGATCCTACGATCCGGATCGCGATTTTGACATTGGTTTAATGAGTGTTTCTTCAACCATTTTTTATAATCAATCTTCTGTTTCAATAACTGTGTGTCAGTAGAGGTAACCTGGTTTTTTCTCTTGATAGTTGATCGATGGATTTTGTTTCTCCTATCTCAATGGTTGATTGCTCGTACCACTTTACACGAGTTTAGGATAGACTTGCATTATATTCCAAGTATATCTTCTCAACAATCATTTTTTTGTCGAAGTAGGTACAATTTGATTGTTTTTCATTTGTACGTCTACAAATTAGACATTCATGTGGTATCCAGCTCTAAATTTTCCTTCCGCTACGTTTTTGTTCCTGTTACTTTTGCGATTGATTATTTTTGGTTTGTAAGGCAAGTTAGAGTTTCCTGACTGATCAGTGTTAAGTTGATGTTCATATGACTTTTTAAGTAGTTCTTATGTTGTTTTTTTACCTTTTATATTTGTTCATCTTGTTTTTGTGATTGCTTACTTTAGTTTAAAGGTACGTAAAAACATTTTAGTGTTCAGTGTATAGTCTGGGGGTTTTCCAGTCTTAGTCTTTGTTTTTATTTTTTATTCTATGCCTCAGCACCTTATATGTAGGTTTGGCTCTGACTGTATTTACAGTTCAAGGTGTTTTGGGCTTCTTCCTATGGTTGAATTATTGACTCTGTTTGTTTTATTTTTCATTTGATTTCCAGTTTTGTGCTATCTTTGGTGGAGGGTTTTGGCGTAGGGTTTTCTCTGCCTGAGTTAGTTGTTCGGTGACGGTGGACTGATGGTGGTGGTTTCCATCGCTTTCTCGTCCTACCTTTTCTTTGCCTGAGTTGGTTCACGGTATGTATTTCTTTGAGTGAGAGTTTTCAATTTTCTCAGCATTTTCTCCTTTGTTTGTATTTCTTTGAATCATCAATTTATGCATGTAAATTACGCTTTCTGCGGAGATTTTATCTAAACAAGGCAGGAAATATACTCTAAACAATTTATATGCGAGGATTGATTATTTGTTTTTCTTCGAATCGTCATAGAGTGAGGGTTTTCGTTATTTGTTTCTTGTCTCATTGAATGTGTTTAGGTCATCCGTCGGTGTAGATAGAATTGAGTTTATTATGAAATTGTTTATGCTCGTCTGTTCTTATCTTTTACATGGTATAATCTTTGAAATAGTTAGTAACTATGCTTATGCTATAGGCAGCATAAAAGTTATAATATAGATATTGATTTCTTAGCTATACTATCTACTTCCAGATAACTTCAACAATTCTCAATTTTCCTTGGTTTACATGTACAGAGAATCTATTTGTATTTCAAGGAGAATAAGTGACGTCATTGAGAGTAATTTGACTTTCTTTTTGTTTTTCTTTTGCTTCTTTGTGTGATCTTGTATTAGTATTTCTCTTTCACATTACCTCCAACCCCATTGAGTTATCACTATGTGCTTTGGGTACTTCTATTTTTTTCCCTTTCATTTCTCTGTTATATTAATAGATGTTTGCTTCCTTGTCAGCAGGATTAATCGGTTGATTCAGTAACTACTTCTACATCTTCCATTTCGTTTGACATGTTCTTTTCTTAGTGTGTATATATATATATATATTCATCTATTGTTGTCTCTTGTTATGCTAAGTATTTTTTGTGTGCTTTGCAATGTTTGGTTTAGGTATGATTGTAGAAATTTTATATATTTGTTCTTTAAATGATTTTTCAGTTACCTCAAAGTTCAGAGATGCAATTCATGTTTAGTTTGATTTTAGTACATATGTTATGATTGTCCTTATTGTTAATGCTTGCCTATCTCAGCATGTATATATATGTTTGTGTGTAACAATTTATTTGATCAATATATGTTTGACAAATTTTCCACAGTAAACTACATAAATTATGTATGTGTGTGTTACAATTCATGTGACCGATTTTATATATGCGATTTTTAAATCTTGTAAGTAGATTTCAGTGTTAACAAAGACAGGATAGGGAGAGCCTTTGTGATAGACCTTTGTCTTTTATAGTTGTGGGTTCTTTTATGTTTGATATTTTCTCGGTATAGCTTGATTTATCTCCTGCGTGTTTTTAAATCACGTGAGTTTGTTTAGATCCTAGCTATGTTTTGCATTGTCTTCTTCCTTTTTGTAGATGCCATGGAATTTGAATGTTATGTGCTTATTCTGTTTGTATAGTTTGCTAGACGCTTAGAAAATTTCCATGCTTTACAATTGTGGATCATGTGTTTTATGGACTTTGTTTTACTGACTTTCATTTCTACAAAGGGAGTTCACTTATTATTCAACTTTTTGTTTCTCGGTCATAAGAATTTATGGTTATTGTTGTTACTGGCTTTGTCTAAATTCTTCATGTAATTTGGTTTGCTTAGACTTTGAATGATTTGGGTCATGGCTATTATCGACCTATTGTATTATCTTTTCTACAAAAAAGTGTGACACTTTCAACACCCATGACCTTTTTTACAAACTATAGGTGATGTTTCTATATGATAGGGGAAGACACGTCTTTTATATGGTGAATGCAGGTAAGCACTCACCATATGAATTATGCCAGTACACTATTATAGATTGTTGCACATGATTTTAGTTTATGAATATGTTGGTGTTTTATAGCTACATTAAAGGGTGTTAATTAAGTTGTACGAATACCGTCTTATATATTGGTATCTGTCATATTAAATTGAATGTTTCATGATAGGATAGTGGTAAAAACCACTTTTGGCAGCACAAGCAAGTAAGCACTTGCTCAAGGTCTTTATAGATAAATGTTTAATGTGCAGTATATGCACTTTTTAATGCCATATATAACCAACATTGACCAAACCTTAGTTTTTAGTTGATGTTCTATATACAATTGTGCATCTTGAGAAGTTTTTATTAAATTGATATAGTATGCAAATTAAATGAAATAATTAGTTTCTTCATCATAGTTGAGTGGAAGTAAGAGCTTTTAGATCTGATAATGAAAAGGTGATTATGTTCTTTTGATCTTTGTATGAAATGCAGTATGGGAAGCTATTCTGCCATGTGCTTTTAGAGTTTTGTGTTAGTAAATTTGGTGTGCCAATGTTTGTGTCTCGGTTGAATTTTTTCCCTTTTGATATAATCAGTGCCATTTGTTTTTATTCCAACTGGTCATAATATGTCGGTCGGTGACTTTTTTTTGGTTATGTAGTTATTATTGAGATTAAAATTCTCCATCATATGCGTTTATATTTTCTTAGTTTTTCTATTGTGAATGTGGGTGAAAATTTTCTGAGTTGTTATTTGATGATTCTGTGTTGTCAATTTTTTTCATATTGAAATTGGACTACGTTGTCTTATTGATTTTATATATTTCTTTTACTTTTAGGAATTTGCTGAGATTTGAGATGTTCTATTTGAAGTATATAGATCATCTTCCTAATTTAGGATCTCTTAGTGTATATTTTTTCCTCCTTCGATGTTTTGGATTATGTTTCCACTATTGTTACCTCTTGTAGGTTTTCCTGATACACTTAGTTATTAGTGTATGATTCTATGCTTATTTATCTATGCTTCTAAAGGTAGTTTAAAATGTTTTTGAATGATGAGTTGAATTCTTATATTGATTTTCTATTTTGATATTAGTTTTTTATTTATTTTGATTTTGTAAGACTGAAATTCCTATTATGTATTTTGATATTAGTTGTTCTTATTTAGTGAGTTAGGCACAACCAACCCAAGAACCACGTGTTAACGAGGAACAAGAGGTCATCAAAACCATTCGTCGTTTGGTTGAAGAGCCTTTTGACGACATGGAAGGAACTCCTAATCAAGAGCGTCTTGCTAGGAGCGCCACCTATATTATGGATCAAATTCAAAAACTATCTCAACCATCCTTTCATGGAAACTCGATAAATCCTCTACTGGCGGAGCAACGAATTAAGAAGATTGAGACTGCTTTCTTTCTCCTTATTGGAGTACACTGACTAGTAAAAAACTTTTGAGTGTAGATATAAATAAATATCGTCTGTATAATATAAATCGAATAAAGTCAATGTCTTTGTAGGTTTTGTTATTGTATAATATATGTAAATGTTATCAAATATATATTATTGTACATCTTTACATAATTTTTAGTAACTATGATGATAATCTATCTCAAATCTTATTACGTATGTGTTATTACTAGCTTTGGAACATACTATTACAACCAAGCACGTGCGTAGCACGTGCCAAGTATGTAGTATTATTTAAATATGTTAAAATTTCACTCAAAAAAATAATAATTTTATTTATGAATTATTCTGGTTTCATTGTGTAAGTGTAAATACATTGAACATGATTGTAATCAGATAAACTATTATTGTTACGGATAAGATAACGGTTCTTCTCCGTTATATTAATATTAGTTTCCATTATTAAAAATTTGACGTTAAGATAACACGTTGAACAATCACAGTCATACAAATGTGACTGCTCATATAAGATTCAACCATTGTTTTAATCATATTTTGTAGTGATATATCTTACAAAAAATGTGTCTTAATGTGTAGGTTGTGTGATTTAAATTCCTAGAGGTTAAATCAGTTTTTAATTCTACATGATCTTTATCAATTATGTAGATATATATATTCATACATTGGCATATTTAACCAACAAAAATTCATGGACGTGTTTAAGTAAAATGAATGTCTTCTAATAAGTACAAAATAAACATTCACATCCATAATAATTTCGTAGATACTATGCCAATTATATTTTTTATCTTTTTTAAATAGAAGAATAATAGTTAGATCAATTTGTCAAAACAAATAGTTTTACCTCTTTGTATATTTTAATTAATAAATTTAGTATGATAGATTTTATAAAGAAAAAAGTAGAGTTGAGTAGATGTACAAAATATATAGATAAATAGCCAATTAAACTCACACTACTATGTCATTAAGAAGGACAATAAAGGATTAGTAAGAAAATCATATGGATAATATGGAATAAAAATATTTCTCAAACTAAATGGTTTGGGATCACTCTCTAAATTGATGCTTTATGTAACTACTTCTCTATCTACCTCTGAAAAATCCAATACACCCTTCATTCCTTTAATATCGAGTTTTTGCCTAAACTGGACCTTTGGATTTTTCATTTTACTAAAACGGACCCCAAGTCTAATTTTGGCTGAACTGGACCCCTGACCCACCTTCCATTCAAACTAGGTGGGTAAAATTATCGAAATACCCTTTCCAAATTCCAAACGACGGCAAAAATAAAACAAAAAATCAAGTCAAATTAAATCAGTCATCATTACACCTTTTCGAAGTAACTTCTCGGATACTCAACCACAATATTTCGTGTACCATCCCATTTCTTCATGTACTCCCTCATTTCTTCATTTTCTCTTACACGAAATCAAATCACTCTCTCTATCTCTCTCTCGAATCACAACAATCTCTCTCTCGAAATCACAGCAAACTTCGTCTCCCACAGCAAGATATCACAACAAGGTATGTTTCTTTCTCAGGTCTCTGGGTTTTTTTCTTGAGTTTCTCGGGTTTCAATCTTTAGGGTTTCTCTTTGTTTTTTTGGTTTTTATGGGTTTTTCTATAGGGTTTCTGAGTCTCTGTCTCCTCTTATCTCTACTTGAAATGAGTTTGTTTTTCTATAAGGTTTTTGTCTCATCTTTTCTCTACTTGAATTGAGTTTGTTTTTCTATAGGGTTTCAAGGGTTTCTCTCTCCTTTTCTCTCTGCTTCAAGAAGGCACACGATGACCATGAAGTCATCGTGTAGTGTTCAAGATGACATCATGTAGTGTCCATGTCATCTTAAGCACTACAAGATATTGTACAAGACTATCGTGTAGTCATCTTGTACATTACACGATGTATTACACGATTATCTAGTAGTCATCATGTATTGTACAAGATGACTACACGATAGTCTTGTACTATATCGTGTAGTGCTCAAGGTGACATGAACACTACATGATGTATTACGAGACGATCATGTAGTCATCTCGTACACTACATGATGCCTACAAGATAGTCTACACGATGTCTACAAGATCATGTAATATACAAGATAACTACACGATCATCTTGTACTCATCGTGTAGTGTTCAAGACAATCATGTAACATCTTATACACTACAAGATGACTACAAGATCATCATGTACACTTTAATTCTGATCTTATGTCTCTTCTACAAGTTATGGTACCATCAAATATGCAACTAAGATACGTCCACGACGTGAACCAAATTCCCAGAGTGAGGGTAAATTCCTACTGCAATTCCTACGTTATCAAGGACATCACGAAGAAGATGACTGAGACTTAGGTGTCCCTCTTTAGGGAGACATTCTTTGGGCATTTTCTGGATCTCCCAGCGTTGAAATTTTTTACCACCAAGTGCTAGTCTGGGAAGCTGAATCTGTTAACGACCCTACTACTGAGGATGAGATTTGGTTTCTTATTAGTGAGAAATAAATTTGTTTATCTAGGAAAGAGTTTGCATATGACCTAGCATGGTTTACTTATGGCCTTTGGCGATTATGGAAAGTTAGGAACTTGGCTTGTTTCTCTAATCTACAATTATCCCCTTCAGATGTTGTATCTATCACTAATAAATAAGCTGAAGAATTTTAAAAGGCTAGGCTCTCTTCAAGAACCCATGAGTCTCATATCTTGTCTCCAGGTCCGGCTAGTATGGCGACTTCCTTGGAATGGTGGAGTTTTATGGACATATGCTGCGTGTAAGGAAGGTCAATGAGGTTTGGGTTTTCTGGTGGTGAATTCTGATGGTAAAATTGTGAAAATTGGTTATTGTAAGACAGATTTCAGTAGAGATGTGTTTTTGCCAGAATCTTCGGCAATCCTTTGGGGTCTCAACAATGGTGATTTTCCCCAAGGTGCCTCTATCGTGATCCACAGTGATGCTAAGGAGGTGATTGATACCCATTCTATCCGCTTCGGATGATAGTATCAGACATGATTCAGTGATCTCTGATATTTTATGATTTAGAGACTTATTTCATATTTCTTTTAAGTTTGTTCCTAGATGCACTAACGGAATGGCTCACATTCTTGCTAAACGTGGGATCTCCGGCGATTGTAAGGTTTGGAGCGACTATCTTCCTTTATGGCTTTCTTTAGATTGTAATTACTTAGTTTTCCAATCTTAATGGAAGCCTTTTTATTGAAAAAAAACCCTCATAAACTTCCCCCAACATTCATCATTTGATCATTAATCTACATACTCTATTGTCCCAAACTAACCCCCTAATTTCATTCACATCTCCTTATCCATACATCCTAAAGGAAAATTGTGTAATTGCACCTAGAACGCCATCGAATTGAATCTAGAGTCTATGGATTTAGATTGTTCTCTTGGTTGGTTAAAATGATAAAGGATTAATCAAAAACCAAGGGCCCAAAATCGCAACCCTCATCTCCCAAATGTCTAAACTTAAATAGAAAAATATCATCACTAACTTTTTCCACCACGAAGCCATTCCTCACTCTCTAAATCTACACAAGAACTTATTTAAGAACTTCATGTCCAATCTCTTTTGAGGACAGTATTTTGCCCAACAAACAAGATGATAAATTGCTCGTGGTAAATCTCTGTCATTGACGACAAATTCCTTATTTTCCTCCTCAGTAAGAGAAAACTCTTTCCATATGCTCATGAACTCAACTCCATCCATACCTCACTACCCAGCCACACTCAACGAGAAGAATTATATCAATGAAAGAATAATCTTAAGGCCTACTGTTCACCATAGAGCTAAAGACTTGTTCGAGGACAAAAGAAACCTCTCAGAGAAAGGATCGAGAGAAGAAAAAACACCTCGAATCACAAATAAACTAATTCGATAAACTAAAAGGATATAAACTATGGTAAAGAGACAGAATCTTAACAATATTTGTTCTTAGCAATGTGTTTCAGGGATAGGGTGATGTGTGTATGAGTGATCTAGTATATGCCAAGTATGTCCGGTAACATGGGAGTTGGTGGTCGGAGGGTGAAGGATAAGCAACTTTAGACAGCCGTCAGAAAGTACAAATGCCTTTAAGACTCTAAGGTAGGTGAGAAACTCAAAGAGACAATATTCTCAGTGTTTGATCTCGGGATTGATGAGAAGTGATTGCCTCAATAATGGTGTTAAGGACCCTTTTTTATAGATGGGGTTAAGTGGGGACCACACGCACATCCTTTGTAACTGCATGTCAAACACGTGTTCAGACAGAAACTGACACCAATAAGAGTCACGCTCAAAACATGGTCACACACTAAAAACGAGACACCATGCCTAAAATATGCCACATCCCTTAAACGATGCAATATGTGAAATTGTGCCTGGGGTTCCCCTTTGGAAGTATGAGGAGCCGTGTCTGGGGTTCCCCCATGACGGCATAGGGAGCCACCCTCAGGGTTCTTCCCATGGTGGCATGAGAATCCGCACCCAGGATTCCCCTTGTTACGACAAGGGGAGCCACCCTCAGGGTTCCCACTGGGGTGGCATGGGGAGCCACGCCCAGGTTTCCCTAGCGGTATGGAGAGCCGCACCCGGGGTTCCCCTCGTGGCATCATGGAGAGCCACCCTCGGGGTTCCCCTAGGGTGGCATGGGGAGCCCTTTCGGGGTTCCCCCAGAGTGGCATGGGGAATGGCACCCGGGGTTCTCCTGGGGAGGTAAAAAGAAGGCACTTCCAACACTCGTAGGGTGGCTACATCGTTCAAGGAATCTTCCCATCATGGTGTAGCAAACATTGTCCTAATCCTACCAGACCACAGCCCTCAAACTATTCCTAGGTAAGAAAAGACCTTTAAATCTTTGTCATTAAACTCGAATACGAAGTACAACATTTAATACTTAATTTCATATAATGGGATCGCCACCTTTATAAACCAGGAGCGTCCTTTACAGACGTTATTTTTTCATTATCACGTACCGATAAATGTTATTCCATAAAAGTGCTGCATGAACCTGTCTTCAAACGCCCCATGTTCCCTTTGATATGTTACTCTTAACGACGTTGCTCACCATTTACATTAGCCCCTTTTTCAAGGTTGAGGGCACAACAATCAAGCTTTAACATATTTTCTTATTTGAATGTTGTTTGTGTCTTTTGCACTTGTTGGTGGGACATACATCTTCTTTTTTTGTCTCTAATAACTATAGACATCAAATCATAAAAAATTTGTATCTACCATAATTTATGTGTAAATGGATTTTAGGAAACTCCCCACAGTTTCATTGTACCTTGAATGAGGCGGAGAGCCTCGCCCGAGGTGCGTGATGGCACCTCGCTGAAGGTGACTAATTATGTGTGTGAGAATGCCTTGCTCAGAGGCGTGTCACATCACCTCGAATAAGGCGTGACAGCACCTCGAACAAGGCACTACAAGAACACCTCGTTTAGAGGCGCTGAACAAGGCGTGTGGTCGCACCTTGAATGAGGTGCGTGACGGCGCCTCGTTCAAAGGCATGTCAGCGCCTCGAACGAGGAGTTGCGTCACATCCATTGGACATGGCACTACGTCCCATCCTCCCTTGGATGAGACGCCACAGCCCCTCTTTGGACGGGACGTGGCATGGGAGTTCTCTTCCTCTATAAAGTTAGTCGGCCAAGATCATTCTCTTATTTCATTAAGCATCTTTTTTTATTTCACTTTGAAGTAAAAGACCTCTAGAGAAATACTCACATTTCCAAAAAAAAGATGCCACCACATCAAAGTGTTCACTGAAACCTTGGGGTGTTTCCAACTAAATAAATAGAATGAATAAAATACACGCATTAGCGATGCACAACCTCAAGTTCAATGTTAGCACGCATACCAAAGTATCATGGCAAGTTATACATGGTAATATATGCATCATTTGCATGTTGATATTGTGTGGCCAGATACTAAAGTATCATGATAATTTAATATAGTTAGTCAATATATATATATATACTATACCCATATCGTGCTCGTATATGACAAATGCAGCTCAATGATGTGTTCATAATCATTATTGTAGATAATTCATTAGAATCATGAACAAACGTACCACGACTTTCTGATATTGAGATAACTAACGAGGGCGAAGTTCATCAAGAAATGGCCCGGCGGCATGTACACATGTTGGAGTGCCGCCCGCAGACGATTCGACTTGTGAAAGCGCATACACATAGGAACTTGCATGATACTGCCTAAAAAGGCGCACACATACTCAAAAATATAATCAAGTTTCCTAAGGAGACGCGTGCATATTGGACTATCCGTAGTGGTCATGCTTAAATGGTTATGTACCCATCCATACTTTAGATTTTATCATACATCAGTTCATACTTTGAATTTTCATTAAAAATGCTCATCTGTTCCTACTTTGAACCGTTATCATGCCTCATCATCATGCATCCCTACTTCAAACATACGTCACTCTTACATACGAATTTTAACATGAGCATATTCCTAATAAATATCTAAGTTAGATTTAATCTACATGACAACGGTCTTATTTTATGGTAACGAGCAAAGTAAGCAGTTAAAACAACTTGTGTATTTCAAACACGTTATGACGGCCAAGTTACGCTTTGAAGGGATTTGCAATAGTGGCTTAGTTCCACCCAACTACCTTTCCTAAAATGTTTATATTGCATTTAAGGGAAAAACCTTACTGAAATGTATTAAATGAGTTCCAGGAACAAGCTTTGCTGAAACGTCTTAAGTGCATTTTAGGAACAAACTTCGTTGAAACGTCTTAAACGTATTTCTGAAACAAACTCTGCCAAAATGTTTCAGACGCATTTCAGGAACAATCTTTGCTGAAACGTATTAAATTCATTCCAGCACCAACTTTCGCTAAAAGGTCTTAAAATCATTCTAGGATCAATCTTTGTTGAAACATCTTAAAGGCGTTACAGGAACTAACTTCACTGAAACGGCTTACACGCATTTCAGGATGACAGACCCATAATAAGTTTTCGGGCTATTTTGATAATCACAAAAGATGAAGTAAAAATTACAATGCTAAACGTGATAGGATTTTTTAGGCACTTCAAGTTGAACATCTTCGGTACGACTTGAAGCGTTCAAGGGTCATTCCCTCTACTATCAGCAATAGAGGTGGTTTCATGTGGCCTTTCCTATTCATACAAACATGCACATAGACAAATAGTTATAATTTTTAGAATATGCATTTCATCAATAAACATGTGTATTGTGACTCCGAGTACATAATCTTTGGACCTTACAACACATGATTGCCTTTGTACTTAACGTACCCCTCATCGGGTTTTGTAGCATATCAGTCACTTCCTGTCACAATGGTCATGTAGCGTGTGGGAGGAAAGGCTGGTTCCCCATGAATTCTATGTCTGCGTTAATAATCTCCCATTTTGGAGCATGTCATGAAAAATCCGTCTCAAAGTTTTACAATCTTTGGTTGCATGAGTGGTGTCTCGGTGGAAGTGACAATACTGAGGTGATTCCATTTCTTCTATGGTGGGAAATTTTTCCACTCAAGGTCTCCGCATGACCGTATCCTTGACCCAGACATCCAACAACGAATTCCACCTTATCCATGGAGCAAGGGAAAGGTGGTGGATCATCCATTTCGCTTCTGTCTCATTTTACACCTCGTCCTTGGGGTTGTGCCATGGCTACTTATGGCGTGTATCTTGCAGGCTTCCATGTTAGCACCCCGTGCTCACCCTGCTCTGCAACCTTTGGCTTGGACACCAAAGTGTTGATGCATTGAGCAATTACATGGAGGCGTGAAAAAGTGGCGATGTCGAGGTTCTCCAAATGCGCTCTATACTCATTCACCAGTCCACAGATGCACATCTTCGCCAAGTTTTCCTCCTTCCACTCTTCATGGCAATCCAATGCTTTGTCTTTGAACCGTCTGAAGTAAGTCATCAAGTCCACCTATTTCTTTTGACGATCACGCCCAAAATCGAGAATGCTCATCTTTTCCTCAGACATAAAAAACTTTGTCGTGAAGGCATAAACCATATGAGACCATGTTAAAATTAATCTTGGCGCTAGATTGATGTACCGTGTGTATGCTCGCTCAGTCAACGATTTCAAAAACTCCATCATCCCCATGGACTCATCACATCCGTACGAGGCCAAGTAATTAATGAAACGTACTATGTGCTCCCTAGCACATACATCCTTCCCGTTATACTTACAAAACTTTGGGGGTACATAGTCGGACGAGTATGGCTTCATGGCTAGCTCACATGGGTAAGGGGGATGAAAGTCTACTATCGTTCGCTCAGAAAGGCTTTGATACGCTCCATCTCCAATATCTTCTGTAGTGTCTCCCTGGTAATGAAAGGGCCAGTGTCGGTGCCATCGACCGGGACGTCATGTGCCGTATGAGGAGTCCTCGAGATTTATAGTTGGAGTTAGTCAGTCGGCATCAGTCTGGTTTGCCGCGTGAGGAGGGATGATATGAGCAATGGGCGGTGGTGGAGGAGAGTTCTGAGCACCCACGATGAGAGCGGTCAGCGTACTCCGAAGGGTATGAATATCAACGAGAGGCATGGATCTCTCTAATGGCGTTAGTCTGCTTAATCGTCATCACTGTAGCAGTGGTAACAACGGGGAGGCTGATTCTCTCCCTAGAAGTATCACCTTCCATGTCATGGTTCTCAATGGTTGGGTTAACATTCTCTCCTTCCAAATGAAAAGAAGCTCTCATGATTCGACTACGTCCAACCATACTCGAAGAAAAAAGCAGATGGTAGACAGATCCTTCCCCAGTGGAGTCGTCAAAATGTTTCAGGGTTTAGGATGATATGTGTATGAGTGACCTAATCTATGCAAAGTATGCTTGGTAACGTGGGAGTTGGTGGTCAGAGGGTGAAGGACAAACAACCTTAGGTAGTCGTTAGAAGGTGACAAATGCCTTTAAGACTATAAGGTAGGTGAGAAACTCCAGGAGAGAATATTCTCAGTGTTTGATCTCGGGATAGATGAGAAGTGATTGCCTCAATAATGGTACTAGAGACCTCTTTTTATAGATGAGGTCAAGTGGGGACCACACGCACATCATTTACAACCGCATGTCAAATGCGTGTCTAGACAAAAACTGACACCAATAAGAGTCACGCTCAAAGCATGGTCACACACTAAAAACACCATGCCTAAAATGTGTCACATCTCTACAGCGATGCAACATAGGAAACTATGCCTGGGGTTCCCCCATGGTAGCATGAGGAGCCGCACCCGGGGTTCCCCCGTGGTAGCATGGGGAGCCACCTCGGGGTTCCCCCTATAGCGGCATGAGAAACCGTGCCCGGGATTCCCCCCGTGGTGGCATGGAGTCACCCTCGGGGTTCCCCCAGGGGTGGCATGGGGAGTCACTTCCAGGGTTCCCCCGGAATGGCATGGGGAGTCACGCCTGGGGTTCCCCCTTGGCGGCATGGAGAGTCGCCGTCGGGGTTCCCCGGGGCCGCACAAATGAGGCACTTCCAAGACTCGTAGGGTGGCTACATCCTTCAAGAAATCTTCCCATCACACTGTACCGAACCTTATCCTAATCCTACCATACAACAGCCCTCATATTTTCCCAGGCATAAAAAGACCTTTGAATCTTTGTCACTAAACTCGAAGACAAAATATAACATTTAATACTTAATTTCATATAATGGGATCGCCACCTTTATAAAAATATGAGCGTCTTTTACAGACGTTATTTTATCATTATCACGCATCGATAATCATAAGTGCCACATGGACCTGTCTTTAGACGCCACATATTTCCTTTAATACGTTACTCTTAACGACGTGGCTCACCATTTACACAAAGTTAAATCATGTGCCTCTTTCTGTGTAGGATAGACTTTTTTACACCAATTTCTTCAATTTGGCTTCTAAGTGGTAAGTTAATGTTTGGTTTTATCTGACGCTTATATAGTTTATTCATGTGAATTCACATCTATTATAATCTCCTACTAAATTTTTTCAGGATTATCTAAATTATTTGGACATCTATTTTTTTGGGGGAAGTTCAAATTTTATAGGAATTAGAGAATATTATGATCACTTGAAACCACAACCCATAGTGAGATTGGGAATGCTTAATGCTTATGTCTATTAGTCACTTGGTCTATTATTATTTTATTTAATTGTTAAATAATTGTTTAATTATTATGTTTGATAACATGTCCATGCATTAGTCGATCAGATGTCATACATGAAAATCCCACACAGTTTTATTTAACCACGCATCTCATCTGTAGAAACATGATTTATTAGAATTGTCATAATATGTTTATATGTATTGCTTTATGAAATCAAGTGCATGTAAAGTGCTAGGTTTTAACTTGTTAAAATTTGGTAATCACACCACACTAAAGGCTATAGTAACCTTTAGGTTAACCGACTTTAGTAAAAAAAATTGTTAAAGTTTGATGAATATAATCAATTAGTTAATCTAAGTTCACCTAATTATGACTTAGGTACTTTAGAAAGTTAAATGAACTTAGACCAATGAGATTGGATTAACTGATTATTAAATATTCATAGGGCTATTATTTTAACTAGTAATTAATTTGAAATTAATTGATTAGTTGAAATAGAATCACATTATCCTAAAATAGTGAGTGGGAGAAGGTTGACATGTCAATGTAACATTTGGTCTCCATCATTAGTACAACACTGTGAGGTGCAGTGAGGGTCTCAAGATGACTTTGTTTTAATCTCCTGAGGAAGATTTTGAGCTTTACCAATACCAAGGTTGCTTCTTAAAAATATAGGAGGAAGTGATGTAATTTAGTTTTGACCGACTCTAAGGCGGCATATTCTAAATGAAATCATGAAATCTAAAATGATGGTTACGCTATCAAAGTCATAATTAAGATTTCATGTGGATAGTTATGACTTGACTGAACAAGCAATACTTTATTGTTAAAAGAGAAAATATAAGATATTTTAAGTTTTTAATTAATAAGGATGAGAATGCCTTATAGATAGTCTGAGGTGAATCTGATCGGTCCTAAAGTGGCATATTAATCGTTGAGTTGTTTTATCATGATTAGTAAATGCTAAATTTATGTGTTTATTATGATTGCACTCATGCATAACGTTTACTTTTCAAATTCTAGATATTTATCAATTATATTGAATCATGTATGTTTTAAATTTCAGTTATGAATATTATGTCTATCATGGGCAACCCTAAAACTGTTTTACTCGCTCTTGAGAAATTGAATGGTGATAATTTCATACGTTGAAAATCAAATATGAACTTAATGCTTATTTGTGAGAACCATAAATTCATTTTTACTAAGGAATGTTCTAAGGAGCCCACTACTAACGCCCCTAACAATTATGATGCTTGGATCATATCAAACAACAAGGCGAAGTGCTACATGCTTGTGAGCATGAATGATGTTATGAGAACCAAGCATAAAAGCATGGAGACTGCCTATGAGATAATGGAATCTTTACAAGCAATATTTGGGCAGCAATCCAATCAAAATCATCATGAGGCTACTAGGATCTATATGAAAACTAAGATGAGGAAGGGTACTTCTGTTCGAGAACATGTTTTGAACATGCTCAACATAATGCACGACGCAGAAGTACATGGGTGACCATTGGTGAGCGGACTCAAGTTAGCATCATCCTAGAGTCGCTCACACCAGCATTTTTTACGTTCACAACCAACTATGTTATGAACAAGTTGCAATTAAACATGACCCAATTGTTGAATGAACTGTAGAGTTTTGAGTCACTCAATCTTAGAATGACCAAAAAGGGCGAAGAAAATGTTGTCGAGCAAATGCCTTCTTCCAATATTATTAAGAACACGAAAAGGAAGAAGAATAATGGTAAGGACAAGAGTAAGAAAAAAGAGAATAAAGAAAGTCAAGACACCGTCGAAAGCCAAGAAGAACAAGAAAGACAACAAGCTCAAATGAAAGTATTTCTACTGTTGGGTTGGAGGTTATTTGAAGTGAAACTGTAACAACTATCTCTCTGAGCTGAAAAAGAAAGGTAAATATGATTTACTTACACTTGAAGCTTTTTTAGTGGAATATGATTTGTCATCATGGATACTTGATTCATGAATCACTAACCATGTATGTTCTTTGCATATGCTTAATTCGTCAAGAGAGTTGGCTGATGGCGAAGTCTTTTTTAGAGTTAGCAATGGTGCGTTTGTGTCGGCTAAAGCATTAGGGACAATTCTTTTAATTTTTTTAATATAATTACTTAGTTTTGGACGATGTTGATTATATTCCTGGTTTTTTGATGAATTTGATTTCTCTTTCATTTTTACAAGACTGGTTATTCGAAGTTTCTTTCATTAATAAATAGTTTCTTATTTTTAAGAATGGATTCGATATATGTCATGCTAAAATTATAAATTGTACTGTATATACTTAAACCGACCGTACGCACGTTAAATAATTCTTAAATATTTAAAGTAGCAACCCTAAAAATAACAAACGATAAAAAGTTTATCATGATGATAATACATATTTACGGCATCTTAGGTTGGGACATATTAATAATTAATTCACAGTAATTACCACGTGTCAATCACTGATAGGGTATCAAAAATTGATATAGACTACTGTGGTGCCACGTGACACTATAGTAGTGAGTGTCAAGGTTGTCAGGATCGCATGATCCTACAATCCTACAAGGGGTTGGCGATCCGGATCGCAATATGAATATTTTTACGCAGGATTGGTCTGGAATTGCAATCCGGATCGTGGGAGCGCATGGGATCATGATCCAGCACCAATCTCGTGCTTAAGTAAAGTAGGCGATTTTTTTTATTATTGGGAAAAAGTATTGATAGTGAGATTTGAACCCTTACCCTAAAGGTTCACATGACCATTTAACCACTCAACCAATTATACTTATGTAACAAAAAATAACATTTTTAATATTAATTAAACATTTGAATATTTTTATGATATTTTAATTTATTCTTTTTATGATTTACACCTCTTAAAATTATCAAATTTATACATACACTACTTAAAGTCAACAAAATTAGAACGAATTTCACCGCCATTATCTTATCATATTTAGACATTAATTTTACTATTGTTACAAACTTATTAAATTTTAACGTGTAGACAAACACTCTCAAACCTAATGTATTATAAATGTATAATAATGATCTTAACATATTTAATCATTAATTATCTTTATATATTTATTTATTTATTTATTTATCTTTCATAACCATTTAACTACTGAACCAACTATGCTTATGTATGTAACAAAAATAAACAACCATTTAACTACTGAACCAACTATGCTTATGTATGTAACAAAAATGAACATTTTTATATTTAATTAAAGATTTGACCATTTCTATGACATTTTAAATTATTTATTTTATGACTTACGCTATCAAAATTAGAACGAATTTCGTTACCACTATTTTACTATATTTAAACATTAATTTTAATATTGTTGCAAAATTATTAAACTTTAACTTATAAATCAAACACTCTCAAGCCTAATGTATTATAATGATAATCTTAATATATTTAATCAATACTTATCTTTACATATTTATTTATTTATCTTTTATAGTTTGAAACCTCTTATATAGGGGATCACATATATGTTTCCATGAGAACTCTACTTAATATTATGCTATTTTAGATGACTTGAGGTTAGTTTTACTTAATAGGTAGATGAGTTGGTGTTATATAATCCATTTCTTCAATATATTGAAGTATTATTAGCATAGATCTATTTTTTACGAATAAATTAGTAAGAATTGGTAGGATCTTAATAAATTATTAAGAAGAGGAGAGAATCAGTTGATCATATCATAAGTTCATCAATCAAGAGTTGAATTGAGAACATGATTGGTGTCAGAGAGACTAAACGTTAATCAAATCTCTAAAAGAATAATCATCACATTCTTTTAGAGAATCGTTTCACTAAAGTCATTCTCAGTAAATCTTTAGATCTCATATGTTGAGAACATCTAGAGACATAAAAAGTATCTTGTAATATTCTACGTGTCCATACACGTCCCCTCGCTTTCGTTAATGGGAAGTCTTAAGTATGTTATTTTGTAAATCAGATGTATATTTCATAGCAGGTTTAGTCAATACATATCCGTTAATTCTTGGAGGATTTCACTAAATAGTCGTGAAGCATATACTCAAGTATCTTAGGAGAACGAGGGATTATGTGTTTTTTTTATCATAGTGAGAAATCGCATACCAGTTCGATATATTGATTAACATTTACAATTAGATTACTTTAGTGGTAGAACCTAGCAGACTAGTTTACAAAGACTTTAGCCACAATGTATTTGGATCACATGTGAAGAACATGAGGGTTAAGCTAGTTGTAGACGTACTTTAGGGAAAATGGGAGATTGTTAGGATTGTGCCCTAAAGGTATTGAAATTCTATTATATTTATTGAGACATTTAATTTTAATTAATAATAAATAATTTATTCTTAAAATATGTGCAATATACATTCTTCTAAAAGGTTCACAAACATAATAATTATTATTTTATGGGCTCTATTCAGTTTAGCTCAAGGGAATAAGGTATTTAATCAAGAATATTTTATGACTTGTAAATACTTAATTTCACAGTCTAGTGAAGCTGGGTATTTCACTAAGAGAAGATTGTATTACATTAATTCTATTATGTAGAGTGACCTACATTGGTCACTAGGTGAAATACCTAGTTAATGTACTAGTACATTTGGAATGCATTAAAATGACTAATGAGTTTGATTTTCAGTAAATTGCTATCAAATGAAAATCATGACTTATTGCTATTATTTTATGAGTGCTCTAATTTTTTAGAGAGTTATGAACTCATATTTAATAACTTAGTTATTTTGATCTATTAAGAATGAGACTCTATGAGTCAAAATATACCGTAGGTTGGATAACTGGGTTGTTAGATAGTGAGTCAATAGATTCTCAATAGTAGAATCCATATACACTTTTAATTGAGTGATGCAGACTCTTAGATAACTCATTTATGTGGTCACAATAAACTAAGCGCTTAGTATCTGTGGTAGAGTATTAGAGATTTGATAATTTTCATCACTTAAAGCATCAAGTATGAAAATTATCATAGTTGACAAATAGAATAAATTTTTTAACCTAAGGATACCAAGATGTGTATAAATATTAGTTCGATAGTAATTAACCTAATTATACATGATACTATATTGTGGAGAGGTATTACATAACGAATAATGGGTCAATGATAGTTACTTAAGTAATATAAAATACACTTAGAGTTCAGTTACAATTTTATAGTGGAGTTAATCATAATTAATAATTAATAAATTTGATTATAGGTTAAATTGATAGAGTTTATTAGTTATGTAGCCAAATGTATTTTTTTTATCCTTTTGGTCCCCTTACTGTGACGAGACTTATTTAATAAAGAAGTAGCCCAACCTTGATACCATATAGTCAACCAAGCAGTCAAACGAGCTCAGTCTTTATTTATTCTAAAAGGACCAAAGATTAATTATAATTAATTAACTTAATTTAATTAAATGATTTAAAAAATTAATAGTAAAACAAACCCATTCATAAACGATTGTTTTCTAATTAAGTTTTCTAACTTCTTTAAAAAAAATAGTTTTTGTCTTAACAGAAGAAGAAAATGATATTCATGGCCGAACTCTTTGGTTTTGAGAAAAAAAGATGAGTTAATTTTTGGTTCACTTTTATTCGAGTGCCCACCCGCTCATGATTTTGTTGACAGTTCGAGGAATAATAAGAAATGCTATGAGGTTTCATTTTCAATCGTGACGTTTCAAGGGGTATTTTTGTAATCCATAATATAAATAGGTTATTTCTCGAATGATTCAAGTTTTTTCCGCTGCATCGATTCCTTCATCTTATACCCACAAACGCCACTGCCTTCATCTGCAACTATGCAATAGTTTATGCTATTAATCGCAACATTCACATCTTCAAAATATAGTAATATAATCTTCATTGCCTCACTGCAATTAATCAGGATCACACAAGTCTCTCTCCTCATGTTGGTCTCCATACTATAATCTGCAACTTTCTTTTTGTAAATGGGAAGGAGGCCTTGTTGTGAGAAAGTCGGGCTAAACAAAGGAAGATGGACTGCTGAGGAAGATGATAAATTGACCAGATATATTTAGGAAAATGGATAATGGTCTTGGCAATCCTTAGCTAAAAATGCAGGTAGAATTTTTATGAAATGGCTTTTATTCTTGTTCTTTTTGTGTATTTTGATTATGTTCTGGGTATTTTGCTCTATTTTTTTTAACAGTGTCTTTTTTATTTAAAAAGGGTTATTTAGATGTGGGAAGAGTTACAAACCGAGGTGGAAAAATTACTTGAGACCTGATGTGAGGTGGGGTTACATTTCTGAAAAAGAAAAAGACATTATCATCGAAGTCTCCCATAGCTTACTAGAATTGTTGTCTTCAATAAAAAAGTTACATGTATCATTCAAAACAACAACACGACCAACTATTTTTTAAGGTGTTTTTCCATTCCAAATGGCAAGAAAGAATAGATCTTCGATTCCTAGTTGTTGAACCGAGTAGCTTCAGTAATATATATATACTGATCAAAGTGAGTGCGAAATTGCTGAGTATATAAATATCGCTTCTTGATTTCCCATGGATCAGACATCCATTTTTCATCTGTTGTTTCTATGAAGTGAAATGCCGCATCCATTTTTCATCTGTTGTTACATGTATCGTTCATGACAGCATGAGCAAAAACACAACCAACTATTTTTTAAGGTGTTTTTCCATTCCAAATGGCAAGCAAGAAGAGATCCTCGCTTCCTAGTTGTTAGACCGAGTAGCTTCAGTAATATATATATATATATACTGATCAAAGTGAGTGCGAAATTGCTGAGTAGATAAATATCGCTTCTTAATTTCCCATGGACCAGACATCCATTTTTCATCTGTTGTTTCTATGAAGAGAAATGTCTCTTCTGTAATAGTGTTAAGAATGTACTGTTCTAGTTGTAGAAGTACATCTTTAGCTGTTTGGCTAGTAGATGCTTCTGGTTTAGTATTGAAACTGGGGAATTCTGTTGAGCAACAGTTGCCTCGGCCTCAGCCTCTACTGGTCATGAACCCTGCAAATATTCACGGGTTAAGAAGTTAAGAAATCCGGTAAAGAATTATGTTCACCTTTGATATATTTTATATCAAAATCAAATACGAATAAAATACTTTGTCAAGAAGCAAATATCTGTTTAGAGGCAAGGTTTTGTACATCTTTCTTAAATATCTATTTTGCTGCAAAACAATCAACTCTTATTAGAAAATGCTCTTTTAAAAGATCATCCTAGAATTTTAAAACACATTTTACTATAGATAAACATTCATGTTTAATAGTATGGTATTTTAATGCTGGTCCTTTCCAAACTCCTAAGGTAAATCTTAAGAGTTCCTCCTTTTGACTGTTTAGATTAAATTGTTTAAGAATTTCACCATATCCCTGGTTAGAGGCATCTATCTCTACAATATTTTTTCAGTTAGGATTGGGTAAAGATAAACAAAATAACTGTTTGATTTTTGTTTTAATACGTTGGACTGCAAGAGTATGTTCTAGAGACCAAGGGACATGGTTCTTGGCAAGTCTGGTGTAAAGAAGCGAGGCATCTTGAGATAAATACGGATAAAAATCTATAATGTAATTAAGACTTCCTAAAAATCTATGTAATTGAGTTTTATCTTTAATTTCATCTGGAAATTCAGATGCAAACTCTATATTCTTGTTAATTGGAATAGTAGTTCCATTCGAAATGTTATGTCCAAAAAATATAACTTCTGTTTGGAAAAGTTTCATTTTTGTAGCTGAAAGAACTAGTCCATTTATGATAATAACATTTTTAAATACATTTAAGTATTTAATATGCTGGTCAATTGAAGATGAGAAAATTAACACATCATCAATATAACAAATGATAAATTCTGTATAGGGGTTAAAAATATCATTCATAATATGTTGGAATTCAGACGGACCATTTTTTACACCAAATGGTAAAACATTCCATTTGTAATGACCAAAGGGTATTGTAAAGGCAGTTTTGTATCTATCTTTTTCAGTAATTTGTATTTGCCAAAATATTAATTTCATATCAAACTTTGAAAATATTATTGAATCATGGAGTCTATCGAGAAGATCTTTTTTATTCGGTATGGGATATCAAATCCATTGTAATGCATCATTTAGAGGTTTATAGTTAATAACTAATCTAGGTTTTACCTCTTTCTATTTCTGCATTTTTGTTGACATAAAATGTTGTACAACTACGAGGGGAATGACTAAGTCTGATTAAGTGTTTCTGTAGAAGGGATTCGATTTCTATTTTACAGAGTTCTAAGTATTCTGTCTTCATCTAACTAGGTTTAGATTTAATCAAAATATTTCTTTCATCGAATCTTGATTATAAGGAAGAAAAATAATGTGCTTCTTCCTATTCCAAAAAGCATTTGGAATATCACTGCAAATTTCTGTTTGAAATTCTTTGAAAATAGTTTTAATTTTATTCTGTATAGAAGATTGTTGAATCATCTGTTCAATAGTAAGGAATTGAATTTCCTTTTGAAAATCTGATCTAATTCTTTAGTATACGGTGCAGTTATGAATTCAAAGATTATGTCTTTGTTATTAATATTAGTATGGATACCTAAAGTAACAATTCTGGCTATAGGCATTAATAAGCATAGAAAATGAGTGCCTAAAATAATGCTTCGTGTCATATTTTAATTAAAACAAATGCAGTTGGTAGACATACACCTTGGTTACAGATAAGCACTTCAGGAAGCTTAAACTCTATACGCGTAGAGTTACCACTAGCACTAGTTAAAGATTGAGTGATTTTCTGGAAGTATTTGACAGGAACTAAACCTTCTTGGATGAAGTTCATATCAACACCACTATCGACAAAGGCAATGGCATCTTTGATTTCATCCGGTTTAATAAAAAAAGTGATTTTGGTATACCATTTCTAAAAAGTAACTTTATTCATTAAAAATAAATATTGTTTATCTTCAGGTTGGGCAGAAGAAGATTCTGGTTTTCTTCAAGAGCTTTTCCTTTAAACGATAATTGTTGTTTAATATGATGAAGATCCTGGAAAATAATCTGGTTAGCAGTTTGAAGCTGCTTTATTTCAATTTTTAAATCAGGAATGGTTACAGTTTTCTCAATCGTAGAGGTTTTTTGAAGACATTTCATAACTTCACCAATAGTGTAGTTTTCTGTGGGAAGAATTTACGGTTTGGTATGATTCTGATAACAAACTTCAAGAAATTTTGAGATCAATTATCTGGTTAGCTAAATTAAGTATGGATTGTTGAGTGTCAGTTAAAACATTAAGACTAGGTTGTCCAAGGACAAGACCATTCATCTCAACAATAGCCTTCCAATAATTAGCTTCAGTTAACATGTTATAGGTTTTGGAAGAACAACAAGGTTCAGGATTTTCATAAGAATAAGATTCAGAAGAGGAATAAATCTCACCTAAATCATTATCTGAACTAGATTCTCAAGTACTATCTCCATTAGAAAGACAGTTTAAAATCTCTTGAGTTTTCTCATCCAAGGACATCTCGTTAAGTTTCTGTTTTAGCTTAGATTTGCATCTATTAGCGTAATGTCCAGTTGCTCCACATTTGTAACATTTTATTTGAGATTTATCATTTTTAAGATAAGAGGTTCGTTTACCAGTTTTCTATCTAGGTCGATCTTGATAATTAGAAGGAGGTATTTTTTTGTAAGAGTATTTTTTATAATATTTTAATTTCTTATAAGACATATGGGTTCTTGAGGTAGAAGGGTATTGGATTTTTGTGTCATAAGCAAACTAATCACAAAATTCTCCTAATTCATTTCTGTTGGTTAGATATTGGTGTTTCATCATTTGTTGTAACTTCATGTCATTGCATAGAGATAATCCTTCTTTAATGACAATTCCAATTAGAAGGCCATAAGAATACTGTTCATAATGGATATTCATTTGATCATGTCTATCTCTTAATTTCTTTCGAACCATTTCGATAAAGAGGCTAGGAAGTCCATCAATCAACTTTCCCTTCCAATGTTCACTGTTAGCGTCGGATCTCAGCATGACTTTCATCAGGAAAACATCTTTATACCACTAAAATGGGTTAAAGATTGGCATCTAAGATTCTGGAGAAGTTCTCTATGTCTATTATGTATTTATAATTCTTGGTCCTACGACATGATGTAGAATGGCTTGAGCTAAAGTATAGCAAGCATCTTCAGTTTTAGTCTCAGTCCTAGTGAAAGGATCAACACTAATCTTAAAGGACTTAAGATTTCAGTTCTCTGGGTTTCTTTGAGGCAATTATCCAACCATCCTTTAAGAGTTCATGTAAAACCATTAACCAAAAATCTATAGATTTGATGGTCAGTGTTATCATTCTGTTTACAAACAGACGCATACATTATCATGTGATGTATGGTTTCAAAGATTTGATATTATGTTCTTCCATATATGTTCTATTCATAGATGATTTTTCCATGGTTGAATTTTTTAGTATGAAGGAAATCTTCTTCGTACAAAATATCTTGGGGCGTTCGTCTAGGTGATTTCTCATGGTTATGAATATCTACCCGGATCTACTCCTTTTGCTATCTTTTTTAGGATTCATCTTAAGATTTTTCTACCTTAAATCCTTATACCAGAAAACAGAGTGAACAATGACACACAGTCCTCATAAATACTAACCATTTCAGTAGCCAAGTAGCTATCCCTAGGACGATACCTTGGGAAGAAATTACTTTTCAAATAAAAATGGTAAATCCTTAATGACGTACCTACCAGATCTATCATTAGGCAATATATAGAATATGTCATTCAGACTCAAGAAGGTAACATATACCTCAAATTCTAGAAACTCTTAACTAGAACCCTTTCTAGTACTAGTTGTAGGAATATGCCAGTCTATAACGTTAATTTTTAAGAATCCTCTCGTCAATCTATATCTGAACCTATAGGATCTGATCAATCCTTCGATCTTTCGGTCAGAGATACTACTCCTGAAGATTATATTAGGGGTATTCATATATCTGATAATCAAATACCTCATGGTGTTTGTGAAAACTGAAGTCCTAATAGTCCAACTGCTAGTGATATGCTATTCAATATTTAATGGATTTTTCTCCAAATAGGGATTTGAAAAAATAGCTTAACCAGGATTTTATGCAAGATAAATACCAGGAATTTAGGAGATGATATTTTAAATCTCATACTCCTAAGGAGCTTAACACCCTAACACCCCAGTATTATTATCATTTAAATAAGCATCAATATATTAAATCCTTTCTGAAATTGTATTGCACCTTTGCTCCCCAATCACAGATGCATAATGAAGAATAGTTAAACGTGTTAACAGGTATCCAAAGAAGTTGGACAACCACTAGTGGTAGGATTTTTCAATCCACACATCCTCCACCTTTATCTATAGAGCTCACTCCAAGGACACAGAATCTCAAACCGTTAGTTATCGATCCTTATGTTGAAATACCAGAAAAACCCATTTAACAGGAACCGGTAAAAGTTAAAGATATTTTACCTTTAACCAAACAGAATAATTATACTAATATTTTCCTCCAAACTGTTAGAAAACAAGTAACTAGAATAGAAGACTAGATTGAAAATATACATGATCAATGTCAGGTTACACCTAAACCTAAAAACACTTTATCTCCAACCCGTTACCATAAAAACAACCCTTGAAGCCATTAACTTTATCGTAATATAAAAGGGAAGCCTCAACCTTTGTTGAAGGCATCACAATTTTTAGCTTTCATACTCTCTCTCAAAATTATGTACTCTCTCTCTCTCTCAACAAGAATAATAATATTTGTAGATTTTGCATCATTATTCTTCTTCATGCACTCCTCCTACTCCTCTTCCTGAATATCGCCAACATATCTCCTACTTTCTACTGACTGTAAGTTTTTAAATTTCTTGTTATTAATTTTAGAATTTAGGTTTGTATTAGCCAGAAGACCACCACCACCACCAAAACAGTAAATTTATGAGACCATGTAGGTGGTAATTTAAAATTAATAAAAATGTTGATATGCCATTTAATATCTGTAGATCTGTTCTAACTGTAGGAGAACTTAACGGGTAACCAATAAGATTGAAGGAGTACTTCATGTGTATCAGGTAAGATTGATGAAGTAACTACTATGTAACTAGTGGGACGTCACCCAAGTCACGTTGTGGTTAGGTCCGTGAAACAGGGAGTGCGTTAGGACCATAGATTCACTTAAGTCATTGACAGACGTGCTAGTTACATGTTAGTGAGCTTCTTGATCACACTAGATCCATATGATTTAGCTCTCTCACTTATTGAGTGCGTGTTAGTTAGCCCCCACTATTGGTATCAGAGCGTTAGTGATCTTTACCTGTTGATCAGGAATAATACTCTCTTTCCTAAATCTTAGTTATCCAAAAAAAAAACTTTGATGATACTATCATTAAACTTTCTTATTATAGAAAGCCTACTACTCGTATGGCACTAATAGGACCTAGTAGGTCCTATTACCTTAGACATACTCCCTAGAATATTTTGTACGAAGATATCCTTCATACTTAAAAATATTACAATAGAAAAATCATCTATGAATGGAACATAGATGAAAGAACAAAATATCAAATCTTTGAAACCATACATCACATGATAATGTATGCGTCTATTTGTAAACAGAATGATAACACTAACCACCAAATCTGTAGATTTTTTGTTAATGGTTATATAGGAATTCTTAAACGATGGTGGGATAACTGCCTCAAGGAAACTCATAGAACTAAAATTTTAAATTCATTTAAGATTAATGTTGATCCTCTCACAAGGACTGAAACTAAAACCGAAGATGCTTTCTATTCCTTAGCTCAAGCCATTCTATATCATTTTGTAGGACCAGAAATTATAAACACAGATAGACATAGAGAACTTCTCCAGAATCTTAGATGCACATATTTAACCCGTTTTAGGTGGCATAAAGATGTTTTCTTGATGAAAGGCATGCAGAGATCCGACGCTAACAGTGAACATTGGAAGGAAAAGTTCATTGATGGACTTCCTAGCCTCTTTGCCGAAAAAGTTTGAAAGAAATTAAGAGATAGACATGATCAAATGGATATCCCTTACGGACAGTATTCTTATGGTCATCTTATTGGAATTGTCATTGAAGAAGGATTATCTCTATGCAATGACATGAAGTTACAACAGATGATGAAACACCAGAATCTAACCAACAGAAAAGAATTAGGAGAATTTTGTGATCAGTTTGCGTATGCCACAAAAATCCAGTATCTTCAACTTCCTGAATCCATAAGCCTTATAAGAAATCAAAATCTTATAAAACATACCCCAAAAAAATACCTCCTTCTAATTATCAAGATAGACCTAGAAGGAAAACCAATAAAAGAACATCTTATCCTAAAAAGGATAAATCCCAAATAAAATGTTACAAATGTGGAATGACATGACATTACGCTAATAAGTGTAAATCAAAACATAAACAGAAATTAAGTGAACTTTTTCTTGATGAAGAAAATCAACATCAAATTTTAAATCGTCTTTCTAACAGTGATAATACTTCTGAATCTAGCTCAAATAATGAATTAGCTGAAATTTATTCTTCTCATTCGGAATCCTCTTCTGACTCTCATGTAGCTTGTTGTACTAACAAAACCTCTAATATGATAACAAAAGCTAATTACCGGAAAGCTATTGTTGAAATGAATGGTCTTGACCTTAGCCAGCCCAGTCTTAATGTTTTAACTGATACCCAAAAATCTATGATTGACTTAGCTGACCAGATAACTGACCCCGAGCATAAATTAAAATTCTTAGAAATTTGCTATAAGAATTATACTCCTACAGAGGTTCTTCCTCCTACAGAAAATTTACCGTGTGTGAGGTTATGCGGCGTATATAGAACACCCCTCCTATTGAAAATCCTGTTACTATCCCAGATTTAAAAATGGAAGTCAATTTTTTAAAAACTAAAATAAATCAGTTACAATCTACCAATCAAATTATTATTCAAGATCTTTATCATATCAAACAGAAATTATCTTCGGAAGGTAAAACTCCTGAAGAAAAACTTTAATCTTCTTCTCCCTAACCTGACGAGAATTAATATTTATTCTTAATCAATAAGGTTACTTTTCAAAAATGGTATACCAGAATCACTTTTATTATAAAACCCAATTTTATAATCAAAGATGCCATTGCCCTAGTTGATAGTGATGCTGACATGAACTATGCTAAAGAAAGATTAGGTCCTACCAAATACTTCTAGAAAATCACTCAATCTTTAACCAGTGCCAGTGGTAACTCTATGAGTATCGAGTTTAAGCTTCCTAAAGTGCTTATTTGTAATCAAGGTGTTTTCTTACCAACTGCATTTGTTTTAATTAAAAACATGAGACAAAGTATTATCTTAGGCACTCCTTTTCTATGCTTATTAATGCCTATAAATGGAATTGATAGTTTAGGTATCCATACTAATATAAATAGCAAAGATATCATCTTTGAATTTATAACAGCACCTTATACAAAAGAACTTGACCAGGTCAAAGATCTTGTCCAAAATAAAGAAAAATAGATAATTTTTATCCAAAAAGAAATTTAATTTCTTACTATTGAATAGAAAATTCAGCAACCTTCTGTACAGAATAAGATTAAAACTACCCTACAAGACTTCCAAACATAAATTTATACTGATATTCCTAATGCTTTTTAGGATAGGAAGAAATATATTATTTCTCTTCCTTATAGTCAGGATTTTGATGAAAGAAATATTTTGACTAAATCTAGATCTAGTCAGATGAAGAAGGAACACTTAGAGATAGGTAAAACATAAATCAAATGCCTTTTAGATAAAATTTAATTAGACCTAGTCAGTCTCCTTGGAGTTGTACAACATTTGATGTTTATACAAATGCAAAAATAGAAAGAGGAGCATCTAGGTTGGTAATCAACTATAAACCTCTTAATGATGGCTTACAATGGATAAGGTATCATATCCCAAATAAGAAAGATCTTTTAGATAGATTACATGATTCTATAGTTTTTTCTAAATTTGATTTTAAATCTGGATTTTGACAAATCCAAATCACTGAACAAGATAGGTATAAAACTACATTTACAGTACCTTTTGGCCATTATGAATGGAATGTGTTACCATTTAGTGTCAAAAATGGTTCATCTGAATTCCAGCATATCATGAATGATATATTTAATGTGTATGATGAATTCATAATCTGTTATATTGATGATGTGTTAATTTTCTCATCTTCTATTGATCAACATTTCAAACATCTTAAAATATTTAAGCATGTTATTATCAGAAATTGTTTAGTTTTATCTGCATTTAAAATGAAACTTTTTCAAACTGAAGTCCATTTTCTCTGAATAACATTACTAATGGAACAATTATTCCTATTAACAGAAGTATAAAGTTTGCCTCTAAATTTCTGGAGGAAATATAGGACAAAACTCAATTACAACAATTTTTAGGAAGTCTGAATTACATTCGAGACTTTTATCAGTATTTATCCTAAGATGCCTCTCTTCTTTATACCCGACTTACTAACAACCATGTACCTTGGTCTCCAGAAGATACTCTTGCAGTATAACGTATTAAAACAAAAATCAAACAGTTATTTTGTTTATATTTACCCAATCCTAACTAGAAAAAGATTGTAGAAACCGATGCCTCTAACCACGGATATGGTGAAATTCTCAAACAATTTAATCCCAACACTCAAAAGGAAGAACTCTTAAGATTCACCTCCTGAGTCTGGAAAGGACCAGCATTAAAATACCCTACTATTAAACAAGAATGTTTATCTATAGTAAAATGTGTTTTAAAATTTCAGGATGATCTTTTAAACCAACATTTTTTAATTAGAGTTGATTGCTCTGCAACTAAACATATATTTAAGAAAGATGTTTGCTTCATGGCAAAGCAGATATTTACTTCATGGCAAAATATTTTATCAGTATTTGATTTTGATAATGAATACAACTAAGGTGAATAGAATTCTCTACCCGACTTTCTAACCCATGAATATTTATGGGGTTCATGGCTAGTAGAGGCCGAGGCAGAGGTAATTTCTATTGAACAAAATTGCCCAGTTTCAACAGTAAACTGAAAGCTTCTACTAGCAAAATACCTAAACAGTATATTCTTAACAGTATAACAGAAGAGACTATTCTCTTTATTGAAACAACATATGAGAAATGGATGTCCGATCTATGGAAAATCAAAAATCGATATCTATCTACTTAACAATTTCCCACTCAATTTGACTAGTACCGATACATATATGAAGCCATTCTGCTTGAATTAGGAGCCATGGAGATTAAACATACTATCCATGATCCTAACAGAAATACTAGCCCTCTTACATTTAACAAGGTTACCATCCGCAATATTATGCCCATTAGTCAATGGGGTATTCACCATCATACCACCAGAACATTGGATATCAGTAATCAAGAAACAAAATATAGTTATTGGAATTACATTAATTCCTTTACCTATGTTTTTACTACCAGAATCCAGTCCACAACCATACTTGGTTCATCCGCATCTATCCAGAAGTTCTTAAACGGGAGCTTCCAACTTGGTTTCTCATTTGGTGGGACAAATTTGGTATCACATTAGATACTCTACAACAATCAATCAGAACAGTATTAAATGAATGACAGGCAGCCTATTCTATGCTACCAGTAAATAAAGGCATCTCAATGACCAAATTCGTAGTCCATTCTATTATCAGATTCAGTATCCCTTGGATATGAAAATGGGATTTAAAATGTGATTATCAGAATAAAATTCCCATGTTAAAAAGAGTGTTCTACACCAAATGGTAGGATAAGGGAATGAATCTCAATATACCAGAACTCATCAAGGCCATCACAACTCATACACAGGCTTGTTCTGATGGTATCCAAAAGGCTCTTCCCCCATCAGCAGGAAATCCTTTCATCACTATCCAAATAGAACTAAAATCAAAATTCCCAGAAATCACCAAAATTGAATTGGTTGTCATGACTATGGACTACCTAAAAGAACAATTCCTTCAGTCCTTGGGAAAGAGGATGCTTCCATGAAATCTGCAAGCAGTATGGCCGACTCTAATTAAGATGAGAACGAATTCAACATCTTGGCAAGAGAGAGTCAGGATCCACCAAAATCATATGATCCCACTATTGCAGATTTTTGGGATTCACTCACATATAGGATTTCTGACAAAATGAAAAATGACAAAAAGGGAAAAGGAAAAGTATCATCCTCATCTCCCATCAGTCACAAGTAGAACCAGCGAAATAATGGCACCATAACCAAAAGAAGATGCCAACAGTAAACGTCGGCATAAGACGACAAATCTACATTAATAAAGTAGATTCCCACCAGTAACAGTAAATGTCGGCACAAGATGACAAATCTACTTTAATAAAATAGATTCACAGCAACAATAATGAAAATAAGGACGAACGACTCCAAATGTCTAGGACACACCACCTTATCTTTCTTACTTTATTTTAATATAAAAGGGAAGCCTCACCCTTTGTTGAAGGCATCACAATTTTTAGCTTCCATACTCTCTCTCTCTCTCAACAAGAATAATCATATTTGAAGATTTTACATCGTTCTTCTTCTTCATGCACTCCTCCTACTCCTCTTCCTCAATATCTCCTACTTTCTACTGACTGTAAGTTTTTAAATTTCTTGTTATTAATTTTAGAATTTAGGTTCGTATTGGCCGAAAGGCCACCACCACCACCAAAACAGTAAGTTTATGAGACTATGTAGATAGTAATTTAAAATTAATATAAATGTTAATATGCCCTTTAATATGTGTAGATATATGATGACTGTAGGAGCATTTAACGGGTAATCAATAAGATTGAAGTACTTCATATGTATCGGGTAAGATTGATGAAGCAACTAGTATGTAACTAGTGAGACGTTACCCTAATTGCTTTGTGGTTAGGTCTGTGAAGCAGAGAGTGTGTTAGGACTGTAGATCCACTTAAGTCGTTGACAGACGTTCTAGTTACATGTTAGTGAACTTCTTGATCTCATTAGATCCATATGATTTAACTCTCTCACTTATTGAGTGCGTGTTGGTTAGCCCCCACTATTGGTATCATTAAACATTTAAATACATTTAAAAAATTTATTATCAGAAATGGATTAGTTCTTTCATCTAAAAAAATGAAACTTTTCCAAACAGAAGTTAAATTTTTAGGACATGACATTTCGAATGGAACTATCATTCCAACTAACAAGAGTATAGAGTTTGCATCTAAATTTCGAGATGAAATTAAAGTTAAAAGTCAATTACAGTGATTTTTAGGAAGTCTTAATTACATTAGAGACTTTTATCCACATTTATCTCAAGATGCCTCGCTTCTTTATACCAGACTTACGAAGAACCATGTCCCTTGGTCTCTATAACATACTCTTGCAGTTCAATGTATTAAAACAAAAACAAAATAGTTATTTTGTTTATCTTTACCCAATCCTAACTGGAAAAAAACTGTAGAGATAGATGCCTCTAACTAGGGATATGGTGGAATTCTTAAACAATTTAATCCAAACAGTCAAAAGGAGGAACTCTTAAGATTTACCTCAGGAGTTTGGAAAGGACTAGTATTAAAATACCCTACTATTAAACAGAAATGTTTATCTATAGTAAAATGTGTTTTAAAATTTCAGGATGATCTTTTAATCCAACCTTTTCTAGTAAGAGTTGCTTTTTGGCAAAATATTTTATCCGTATTTGACTTTGATATAGAAGATATCAAAGGTGAACCGAATTCTTTATCAAATTTCTTAACCCGTGAAATTTGGAGGGTTCATGACCAGTAGAGGCCACAGAGGCCGAGGTAGAGGCAACTTCTACTCAACAGAATTCTCCAGTTTAAATAGTAAACCAGAAGCATCTTCTAACCAAACAACTAAAGATGTACTTCTACTACCAGAACAGTACATTCTTAAAAGTATTACAGAAGAGACAATTCTCTCACAGACATACCAGATGAAAAATGGATGTATGATCCATGGGAAATCAAGAAGTTATCTACTCAGCAATTTCTCACTCACTTTGACCAGTACCGCTAAATATATGAAGCTATTGTGCTTGAAACTGCAGCCATGGAGATTAAACATACTCTTCATGACCCTAACAAAAATAATAGCCCTCTGACTTACAGCAAGGCTACTATCCGCAATATTATATATAAATCAATGGGGCATGCACCTGCATACTACCAGAACTCTAGATATCTGCAATACTGAAACTAAATATAGTTATTGGAATTACATTGATTCATTTACCTATATTTTTTATTATCAAAATCCAGTACACAACCATACTTGGTTCATCCACATATGCCTAGAGGTCCTCAAAACCAGACTCCCAAACTGGTTCCTCATTTGGTGGGACAAATTTGGCATCACAATGGACACCCAACCAGAATCAGTACAAACCGTATTTAAAGAATGGCAAGCAGCGTATTCTTTGTTACCAGTAAATAAGGGCATTTCTATGTCCAAATCCATCGTTCATTTTGTCATCCATTTTAGTATCTCATGGATCTGGAAGTGGGATTTAAAATGTGATTATCAGAATAAAATTCCCAGGTTAAAAAGAGTATTCTACACCAAATGGTGGGATAAGGGAATGAATCTAAATATACCAGAACTCATCAAGGTCATCAAAACTCATACTCATGCTTATTTTGATGCATACCAAAGGCTATTCCAACCCCAACAGAAAATCCATTTGTTCTTTCCCAAACAGAACTCAAGAAGAAATTTCCTGAATTAACAGAAAATGAATTAATCATCAAAACTATGAACTTCATGAAAGAACAATTTCTCCAGTCCATCTCCCAAGATGATACTTCTATGAAGTCTGTTAGCAGTAAGACTGAATCTGACCAGGTTGAAAATGAATTCAACGTCTTAGTTGGAGAAAGCCAAGAACCACCAGAATCATTCGATCCCACTATTGTAGATTTTTTGGATTCACTTACCAGCATGATTTTTGAGAAAATGGAAAATGACAAGAAAGGAGAAGGAAAGGCCTAAATCTTGTCCCCCACCAGGAAAAAGGAAAAATTGTGTCGGCTTATATCAATAGACAACTTTTAATAAAAGCAGATGCCCCCTATCTTCAACAGTAAAAGCATATGCATACTATCATCAACATGAATATGGAGACCAATCTACTTTTCTTAAAGTAGATTCACACTACCTGTAAAGATAAGAAGATAAGGATGAACGACTTGAGTTGTCCAAGACATGCCACTTTATCTTGCTTACTTTCTTGAAAAATAAAAGGAAGCTTCACCCTTTGTTAAATGCATCACAATTTTTAACTTTCACACACACACTCTCTCTAAATTATGTACCCTCTCTCTCTCAATAAGAATAATAATATTTGAAGATTTTGCATCATTCTTCTTCTTCCTGCACTCCTCCTACTCATCTTCATGAATATCGCCAACATATCTCTTACTTTCTACTGAGATTAAGTTTTTAAATTTCTTGTTATTAATTTTAGAATTTAGGTTTGTATTGGCCGGAAGGCCACCACCATCACCAAAATAGTAAGTTTATTAGACCATGTAGGTAGTAATTTAAAATTAATATAAATGTTAATATGCCCTTTATAATATGTAGATCAGTGCTAACTGTAGGAGCACTTAACGGGTAATCAATAAGGTTGAAGGAGTACTTTATGTGTATCGAGTAAGATTGATGAAGCAACTAGTATGTAACAAGTGGGACGTCACTCAAGTTGCGTTGTGGTTAGGTCCGTGAAGCAGGGTGTGCATTAGGACCATAGATCCACTTAAGTCGTTGACAGGCGTGCTAGTTACATGTTAGTGAGCTTCTTGATCTTTCTAGATCCATATGTTTTACCTCCCTCATTTTACTAAGTGCATGTTAGTTAGCCCCCACTATTGGTATCAAAGCCATGGATATTTTTGGACATATTAATGACTATATTTCTTTTAATATATGCATGTATGGTCACAATTAATCATGTCTGATATTAGTTCTCCTTCTATTACAACCGTAGCTAATACTGTAGCTTCAACCTTAGAAGCAACTAAACTAAATGCCTATTAGGATGTAAAAGAAGCTTTGGATAAATATGGACAATACCCAAAATAAAACCATAAACAATTTATAAAATTGAAACTTTTGATTTTACCAGTAGAAAAATAGTTAAAAAGTTTGAGCATGTTATTCCTTTACAGAACAATGATGATATCATTTATTTACTGAATATTCATGATATGTATCCTTTCATGCAAAAGTATAAATATCTACATATAAGACTTGTACAGATAGCATTTAAACCTTTGACCTTACTTGGTCAAAATATCAGTATTCAGTATACCCTTTATGATGGTAGATGTCTCAACTAGAAAGCATCCCTTATGGGAGCTATTGAAACCATCTTTTCACATGGACCAGTTTATTTAAATATCTATCCTAACCTGAGCATAGCTCTCTCTGACAATAATTTATCTAAGGTCTTAGAAGTTACAGTGATTTCTCATGGTTTTGAGTATCTACTCGGATCTGTTACTATCCTTTTCAGGATTCATCTTAAGGTTATTTCCACCTTAAATTATTATACTAGAAAATAGAGTGAACAAGGACACACAGTCCTCATAGATACTAACCTTTTTAGTAGCCAATTAGTTATCGCTAGGATGATATCTTGAGAAGAAATTACTTTTTCAGAAAAATGGCAAATCCCTAATGTTGTACCTACCAGATCTATCATTAGGCAATCTATAGAAGATGTCATTCAGACTCAAAGAGGTAACATATACCTCAAATTCCAGAAACCCTTAACTAGAACCATTTCTAGAACTAGTTGTAGGAGTATGCCAGCCTATAATGTTGATTTTTCAGAATCCTCTCGTCAATCTAATCTAAACCTATAAGATCTTATCAATACTCTAATCCTTCAATCAAAGATACTATTCCTGGAGATTATATTAGGAGTATTCATATATCCGATAATCAAATACCTCATGGTCTTTATGAAAACAGAAGGCCTAATAGCTCAACCGTTAGTGATATGTAATTCAATATTTAATGGATTTTTCTCCAAATAGTTATTTGAGAAAACATCTTAACCAGGATTTTATGCAAGATGAAATCGAGAATTTAGGAGATGGTATTTTAAATCTCATACTCCTAAGGATCTTAACACCCTGAAAACCCAGTATTATTATCATTTAAATAAGCATCAGTATATTAAATCCATTCCTGAATGGTATTGTAACTTTGCTCCCCAATCACAGTTGCATAACGAAGAACAGTTAAACGTGTTAACATGTATCCAAAGAAGTTGGACAACCACTAGTGGTAGGATTTTTCAATCCATACATCCTCCACCTTTATCTATAGAGTTCGTTCCTAGTAACGAGAATCTCAAATCGTTAGTTATCAATCCTTATGTTGAAATACCAGAAAAATCCATTCAACGGGAGCTGGTAAAAGTTAAAGATATTTTACCTTTAACCAAATAGAACAATTATACAAATTTTTTCCTCCAAACTGTAGGAAATCAGTTAACTAGAATAGAAGACCAGATTGAAAATATACATTATCAATGTCAAGTGACACCTAAACTTAAAACACTTGATCTCCAACCCGTTACCATAAAACCCCCACTTGAAGTCACTAACTTCAAGATGCAATCCAGTAAAAGAGGTGAAGAATTTATGACTACTCTGATTGACAAAATAAGAGATTTAAAGATTAGCCAACCAGAGTCATAAGGATAAATAAATATGATGAATCAGGAAGATCCATCTTTACCTGCTGATGAGGAAGAATACTCTCTTTCCCAATTCTTAGATATCCAGAAAAGCTTTGATGATACTATCAATAAACTTTCTTATTCTACAAAGCCTACTACTCGTATGGCACTAACAGGACCTAGTAGATTCTATTACCCTAGACCTACGCCCCAGGATATTTTGTACGAAGAAGATTTCCTTCATACTAAAAAATCTTACCATGGAAAAACCATCTATGAATGGAACATAGATTGAAGAACAGAATATAAAATCTTTGAAACCATACATCACATGATAATATATGCATCTGTTTGTAAACATAATGATAACATTGACCATCGAATCTATAGATTTTTTGTTAATGGTTTTACAAGAATTCTTAAAGGATTGTGGGATAACTGCCCTTAAGGAAACTCAGAGAACTAAAAATTTTAAATTCTTTTATGATTAATGTTGATCATCTCACTAGAGCTGAGACTAAAACCGAAGATGCTTGCCATACCTTAGCTCAAGCCATTCTACATCATTTTGTAGGACCAGGAATTATAAATACAGATAGAGAACTTTTCCAGAATCTTAGATGCCCATCTTTAACCCATTTTAGGTGGTATAAAGATGTTTTCCTGATGAAATTCATGCAGAGATTCGACGCTAACATTGAACATTGGAAGGCAAAGTTAATTGATGGACTTCTTAGTCTCTTTATCGAAAAGGTTTGAAAGAAATTAAGAGATAGACATGATCAAATGGAATCCCTTCTGAACAGTATTCTGATGGTCATCTAATTGGAATTGCCATTGAAGAAGGATTATCTCTATGCAATGACATAAAGTTACAACAAATAATGAAACACCAAGATCTAACCGACAGAAAAAAAATTAGGAGAATTTTGTGATCAATTTACTTATGACACAAAAATCCAGTACCCTTTTATCTCCAGAACCCATAAGTCTTATAAAAAATTAAAATCTTACAAAAAATACTCTTCCAGAAAACCAGTAAACTAACATCTTATCTTAAAAAAAATCTCAAATAAAATATGACAAATAAGGAATACCTGGACATTAGGCTAATAGATGCAAATCTAAGCTAAAGCAGAAGCTTAACGAGATGTCCTTGGATGAGAAAACTCAACAGAAGATTTTAAACTGTCTTTCTAATGGAGATAGTACTTGAGAATCTAGTTCAGATAATTATTTAGGTGAGATTTATTCCTCTTCTGAATCTTATTCTTATGAAAATCCTGAACCTTGTTGTTCTTCCAAAACCTATAACATGTTAACTGAAGCTAAATATTGGAAGGCTATTGTTGAGATGAATGGTCTTAACCTTGGACAATTTAGCCTTAATGTTTTAACTGACACTCAACAACCCATGCTTAATCTAGCTAACCAGATAACTGATCTCGAAGTGTAATTAAAATTTCTTAAACTTTGTTATCAAAATCATACCAAACCAGAAATTCTTCCCACATAAAACTACACTATACGAGAAGTTATGAAATGTCTTCAGAAAACCTCAACGATTGAGAAACCTATAACCATTCCTGATTTAAAAAAGGAAATAAATATTTTAAAAACTGAAATAAAGCAGCTTCAAACTACTAAACATATTATTTTCTAGGATCTTCATCATATTAAACAACAATTATCGTCTAAAGGAAAAGCTTCTGAAGAAAAATCAGAATCTTCTTGTGCCCAACCTGAAGATAAACAATATTTATTTTTAATGAATAAAGTTACTTTTTAGAAATGGTATACCAGAATCACTTTTATTATTAAACTGGATTTTATCATCAAATATGTCGTTGCCCTTGTCGATAGTGGTGCTGATATTAACTACATCCAAGAAGGTTTAGTTCCTACTAAATACGTTCAGAAAATCACCCAATCTTTAACCAGTGCTAGTGGTAACTCTATGCTTATAACGTTTAAGCTTCTTGAAATGCTTATCTGTAACCAAGGTGTATGCCTACCAACTGCATTTGTTTTAATTAAAAACATGACACAAAGCATTATTTTAGACACTCATTTTCTATGCTTATTAATGCCTATAACTGGAATTGATACTTTAGGTATCCATACTAATATTAATAACAAAGACATAATCTTTGAATTCATAATTGCACCGTATACTAAAGAATTAGATCAGATTAAAGATCTTGTCCAGAATAAAGAAAAACAAATAAATTTTATTCAAAAGGAAATTCGATTCCTTACTATTGAACAGATGATTCAACAACCCTCTATATAGAATAAAATTAAAACTATTTTCAAAGAATTTCAAACAAAAATTTGTAGTGATATTCCGAATGCTTTCTGGAATAGGAAGAAGTACATTATTTCTATTCCTTATAATCAGGATTTTCATTAAAGAAATATTCCGACTAAATCTAGACCTAGTTAGATGAAGAATGAATACTTAGAACTCCGTAAAACATAAATTGAATCCCTTATACATAAACACTTAATCAGACCTAGTCATTCCCCTTAGAGTTGTACAACATTTTATGTCAACAAAAATGCAAGAGTATGTTCTAGAAACCAAGGGACATGGTTCTTGGCAAGTCTGGTGTAAAGAAGCGAGGCATCTTGAGATAAATACGGATAAAAATCTATAATGTAATTACTCTTGCATTTTTGTTCGGTATGGGATATATAATCCATTGTAATGCATCATTTAGAGGTTTATAGTTAATATCCCATACCGAATAAAAAAATCTTATCTATAGACTTCATGATTCAATAGTGTTTTCAAAGTTTGATCTGAAATCAGGATTTTGACAAATACAAATTACTGAAAAAGATAGATACAAAACTGTCTTTACAGTATCATTTGGCCATTACAAATGGAATGATTTACCATTTGGTGTAAAAAAAATGGTCCGTCTAAATTCCAGCATATTATGAATGATATTTTTAACCCATATGTAAATTTATCATTTGTTATATTGATGATGTGTTAATTTTTTCATCTTCAATTGACCAGCATATTATATATATTGTATTAATGGGAAGGAAGAGGAAGAGGTATGAGTATTTTTGTATTAAAAAACTTTTAGTTTTAACTCTTTAATTGAACTAAAGTAGTTTTAACATTAACTTTTTATTAATATTTAAATAAATTAATAATGGTAAACTAAACATTAATAAAGTTAATTTTAGTTAAATTAATCAAATGAGAGAGTGTGAGAAAATTATTTTTAATTAAATTATTTTTTACCATTCACATGTCTGAGAATGCATAGTTAAGTGTACAAACACATATAACATACACTATGAATTGTTTTTAAAGTTGTCTCTTTCCAACATTAGAAAATTTCAGTATTGTTAGAGTATTGAGTTTTCAGTACACATTCACATTTTAAATATCACGTATGTGTGTTTTTCAAATTTCAATAACTCTCAAATTCTATCTCTTGAATTATGAATAACATATTATTGACAACATATATTATATGAATGAGTTTTGAGTTTTGAGTACTACAAGAGTACTCAAATTTCTTCCCTCCAACAGACAAACAATTTTTTTTATTAAATAGAGGGGGAATTACACAACTTAATTGAGAATTAAACTTCATACTAAATGATATCATCCTCACTAATTATAACAATTGGACTACATGCGCTTGGAAACACACAAGCAATTAAGAAGTAGCAAACATTATGATATCATTTTATCAAATAAATATAGTATGATTTCTGTTTAACTAGAAGCTTTACTATTTTCACGCACAAACATTCATTAACTTCACAAACATGTACAACTTACAACTTGGAAAAAAAGTATTATTCTAGAGGAAAGAAGAAGAAAACATTTATATATATCCAACAATAAAAATAAACATAAATTACAGCAAAATGCACTTAATTAAATTAATAAGAGAATGATTAAAAAGTTAAGGCTTATATTGCTTCTGAGTGTAAATATAATCAATGTGAGCTGCGAGTGTTCTTCTCCATAACAAGCATTCTTTTTCATCTACTCCTTCACAATTCTCCTCCACCATATACTCCTCCCTTTCATCATCCTTCAAAGCAAAAACAATCACATATTAACAGTTCGAATGTTTCTCACATTATAAATCACAAAGTAGCCGGATGTAAACGGGCCGGGACAGGCAATCTAGAATTACTTGCTTGACCAAGTAATATACCACATAATCAAATAAACCTGATATAAAAGTTGATCGGTCTAGAATTACTTGCGTTTTAAATCTTAAGTAGGAAATTCATTTCAAACCAACGTTAAAAAATAAAAGAATCTACCGTGAAATTGTGACCGTCGAGATTTACGACAGTATTTTCTATCATTCCACAGCAGTTACCGAGTGTTTTTACGTATATTTACCTTAAGATGAGACTCAAACGTAGAAATATCAGAGAAAACAGGCTCCAGTCGGGCAGCAAAAGTTACTGTGAAGAAGAGAATAAGGTAAAATAGCAAGAAAATGGAGCTGACCAACATGGACGCCATTATTCCTAATTATCTTCTTCCCTTTAATGAATCGACCAAAATTATAATGAGAGTGTGGGGGTGGAGGGGAACTGCATAGGACTCATTTATAGACATCGGTTAAGCATATTTTGAGGGCATTTTTGGAAATTATCAACTTTGGGAGTCCTCAATAAATAAGTGGAAGGGTCAAAAGGGTTGGGTTGAAAATTACCAACTTTTATAGAAGTGTGATTTTGAGTGCAGTTCTTCTGTACGGGATTGTACCATACCGTACAACAACACAAATGAATACAAATGTAATGTTCGTGTTGCTTGTATTTTAAAATGATGTTATTCATTTATATTGCATGTACACGTACTCATTTGTATACAAATGAATCTCAAATGAGATACTTAACGGTATGGTTTTAGTTATCAAAAAATCTTATAGTTTTGAGTTTGAAAGATCATTTTATATTTTTGGTCTTTCAAGTTTATTTAGATTCCCATATTACTCCTAATTCCAATCTAGTTCTTAAATAATTCAAAATATTGTAATCCGTTAGCTAGCCCCATACTTTGATATTCTTTAATCGTTGATCAGGACAAAGGACAAACCGAACACAACTAGATGTTAATGAAAAATGTCATGATTGTTATATACACAAATGATTTCAAGGTTTGAGATTTAACAAACGAACATGATTGTAGTCCTCTAAATTGTTCATGAACTTGATGGCGAATCAAACTTACAGTTACCAAATTAGGAATTAGGGTGAATATAAAGGTCTAAAAATGCTTACATCAAATTCTAAGGATAAACTGTTGAAACTCAACATCTATGAAGATTTTTGCTAGATTATATGCTTGAATTTATTACTACTGAATAGTTACGTGTAAAAAATACCGTTACAATTGGATGTTTTGCGATCACACATTTAGAACACTATTTTTAGCAAATTTAGTACTTGGTCTCGACTTATATACAAGTCTTGTATTATTAAATTAATATAATAAGAATAAAAAAATAAGTTGACACAATTAATTAAATTATCATATTTAAAAAATTATGAATTCGAATCATATCACGTCATAAATTATAATAAAAATATTTGATTTTAGATCGAGAATAAGATATTAACATTATAAGAGGAAGAAAACAAACAAAATAATTAAAAGAAAAATGTAACTTGTCTACCACATGATTTATTGATGTTTTGGAATGGAAGGAAAATTTGGGTACTTGAAATTGGTCAACGCCTAATTTTGATTGGCCCCGTGAGGCCGTGACCAACATCCTCCATGTTTTATTGTACGTTCACATGCACAAGAGTTGGCATTTTCTACTTTGGACGGTACCAAACTATAGCTTGTTGGTAAATATAAGACAAACAATATTACATCATTTTTAGACAAAAAGTAAATAAAATCTCCCGCCAAATAGTGCATTAAAAAGCTTCTATTGTTTTAGTATTTTCTATAAAGTTATTTTAAATCACGTATCAGATTATTATACTGACATTTAACCTTACGAGTCTTCAGGAGTGGAAGTTGAATACTAAATATTTTTTTCATTGAAATATTATTATTTAGATTTAGTAAGTAGAGTTTGACAAACTGGTCTTATTCTGTTCATAGCTTGTGCAACATCATGTTAGGACATGGAATTGCTTGACTTTTGACTTAGAATCTATTGTTATATTAGTTCTGCGTTCAGCTAAACCATCTGCTCCATGGAGTTTTGACACTATTAAGGTACTCTACAAAAAATACTGAAAATAAAACTGTTTTGAAAAATATTCTAAAAGTAAGGTAGTTTATATCACGTTGAAAATCGTCTTTTACAAAAATAATTTTCACATATACAAAATCTTCTTTGTAAAAGATGATTTTATCACTGTCAAATCTATTTCATGCATGTTCTATGAAAATTGCCTTTACAAAATCATCTTCTCAAGTTCTTCAGCCAACTCAAGTAGATATGACCGTTCAATTGAAGTATTAAAAACCCCATCTCCATTTTGCCCCCTCTCCACCCTGATTCAGCCCCCTCTTCTCCATCTCTGATACTTCTTTTCTTTATGTGCCATTATCCTTGCATCATGAATCCAAATCGCACACTGTTGAAGCATATGTGGCCGTACGAGTAAGTTTGCTTTAAGTTTTTTGTTTTTGTTTTGATTTTCTGGACTATTTTTGATAAATTTTGATGTTGCATGGCCAGATCCTTGCTGATCGTCTTCCACTCTTAAATTAAAGTTGAAATCGTCTTTTACAATCATGATTTTCAGTGAGCTAGACTACACTAGACCACAAGAGTCACCTCATCCTAAAACTCATTTTTTACAAATACGAGTTTGTTTGATGTGTCACAAAATGCTTAGTTTTGGAATTAAGTTCAAAAGTATACTATTTTAAACATTTTTTTATAAGAAAACATTAAAATACTTAAAAAATCCCTACTCCATCTCCTCCTCGATCACACGTGAAACACCTCTATTTTTCAGTGTAATTTATCTGCCCATTTTTTTTAACTAGTAAACAGACTCAAGGCAGAGAATATCAGGAATCAAAGGTGGTGGGAATCCCTCCAAAGTAAACGACTTGAAATTGATAAGGCGAAGTGGGCCAGACGATGTATTGCAGTATTACAAGAACGGGGAACATGCTCCCAAGAACAAATCTCCAGAGAAGCTAAGAGGTCTTTGCATCAACCAATAATAGCATCGAAGTCTGAGTAATTTGCCTCCTGAGAAGATAAAGCACGGATGAGCTCCAAGGAATCTGATTCCACTAAACGAGCCCGAATACCAATCTCAGAGATTATGTTGAGACCTTCCAAAAGTACCAAAGCCTCACTGATTCTGGCAGGGGAGAAACCATCAAGCTTCATGGCAAAAGCCCCTCTAACATGCCCAACTTCTTACCCCAGATCACGCTACGCCAGAGAAAGGAACGGCTTGACTTACAATCGGGCTAAATGAGAGCCATTTTGGAATTATTTAACTTTTATGACGCTAGCCACAAAAAAATAATTCTCCAACATTGCTTAGCAAAGAGAGCCTGATTGAACACTTCAAGACATCTGCATCCAATCGCTCCCAAGAATTTCAGTTTGCACATATGGTCCTAGGCTAGCCAATGCATCTTTCTCTCTGAGCCATTGGATCTCCACCAAAATCGAGCAATAGTCACACAAAGTTCCCTGTAAAGAGAGACTAGAGGCCGGAAGCAGTTCGTAGAATAAGTAGGAAGTGACAGTATAACCTATTTGATTAGAATTTCTTTTCCCAGAAGAGAGTTGCTTCTCCCACCAATTTGAGGTTAGGGATCTGCCCAATTTAATAACACTTTTGATTGTGATGTTGACTTGCATAATAATAATAGCCGACACAAGAATAGCATTCTCAAATGTTAAACACTAACAATATAAACTATACATACATGACACTCATGTTAATACAAAACCCGACTGAAGCGCACGAGTCTATGTTTCTGCGACAGATTCCTTAAAAAGGTAGAATTTTGTATTGTAATACATCGGTAGAATTTTGTATAGTATTCCCCTTTGCATGTTCGGAGCTTGATTATCAATGAACATAAAAAATGAAACTAATTAAGGTGTGTTTTCGTGTTTAGGAATAGAAATACATATATATACATTGAAATAACATTATCCTAATTCATAATTATGTCAAACATATTTTTTTTACAAATCACTTAACATATAATTTAAAGCATATTCATGTAATGCATGCATAAGCATTTTAAGAAATACTTGAACATGTGTTTCTTGTAGAAGTCACATACCAAAATGTGTTTTGAATAACATCATTTGTCGAATAAATATGATTTGAAATAACATTTTTAACGCATTAAAGTATTTTTAGATGAAACGCTCTCAAACTAACCCTTAAAACTCTAATGACTAATGAAATAGTTTGAGTATGTCCTCTACACTGTGTTCAAACTATAATCTACGAAATAAACCTTGCTCACCCCATTGTATGGTTAGAAAATTATGTGACATACATACTACTCGAATTGTCCACTAAAACAAATGATCATCAGTAAGTAAAAGTGTACAAAATTTAAGTTTGTTATCCACACCTATCTTATTGACATGGATTCGACTCGCAGTAAGAGTTTGAAGCATTGGAAACGTGTCCAAGTGACTTCGGAACTATCAAGAAGCACAATGACCTAGGAATATAACAATTACAAAAAAAATATTCCTTTCGATTTCTCATGCATCAAACGCTAATGTAAAATAACAAATTACTATCACTTATGGGTTAAAAATTCAAATTGGTCCCCTATAATTGAAGTCTGGCGGGGAAACAATCAGCCATCGTATCTACTAAAGGATCAATGTACTGTAATGAATGGTAAAATGCTTCAAAACATGCGCATAAATATAATTCAATAACTTACTGTGTCTAGCACAAAAAGCCTAATTTCTGTTTTAAAATAATCCCTGGAAACTAATTATATCATTAAAATACAACTGGAAGGGATCTAATAATGACACAGAAACAAATAAAAAATATACTCAAAGGGATCTAATAATGACACAGAAACAAATAGAAAAAGCTTAATTTATGGTTAGAAATAACTACCTACTTTCTCTATCCTCACCGAATTCCCCATCTTCAAGCTCCTCATTCTCGCCATTTGCATGAGAACTATTCCGGTGGTCTCTCCTGTGTCTTCTGCGTCTACTTTCATTATCTGATTCACGAGCTGATCCATGCTATAACATCAAACAAAGGACAGAAGAAGCAGGGATTAGATGTTATATTGCTTATTGGAGTCAGAACTCAACTCGTTTTTATTTTCCCCACAGATCAAGGAAACATCAACATACCCGCCTTGATTTCTTGCGGTCACTATGTGAATGGGATTTTTTTGAGCGGCCACCTCCGTTTTCATCTTCACTTGAATGTTCGTGTTCCTCAGCACCATGATGTCGCTTCCGTTGTTTTTTACCATTTTCCTTTTCCGACCTTCTGTATTCTTTAGATTCGTGGATATCAGTTACATCAACATTTTCACCTTCTACATCATCTTTCTTGAAGTGTTCATCTTTTTCACGTCCAACATCTTTATCCCTTCTCCTTTTTTCCTTCCTCCTTTCTCTGTCCTCTCTTTCTTTTTCCTTCTTCGCCTGACAAATAAGATAAATTTTCAAGCCAAACATGAACAAGTATAGATGCATTCGTGCTTCTAGACATTCTTCATATATATGTGTACATATACGTGTGAGTGTGCGTTTTTTATATGTGTGCTTATGTATATATGTACATAGAGAGAGATGATAAACTACTCATTCGGTCTCTGACTTTCATTTTGGTCCCTGAAGTTTTTTTAGATCAACTTAGTTCTTGAACTTCTAATCCGATGTCAAGCAAGTCTTTATTGTCAATTCGGTAAGTGAAACGTTATAAAACTGAGACATACATGATGACTAGACACATTGCTAATTGTGTATTTAATGTATCAAATCATCATTTTCATCGTACATGTCATTATTTTCATAATACATTACTTGTATTAAGAGACCAAAATGGCAGGAGTCATAGTTTAGGGGCCAAAAGCACAGTTTAGCCTTGTGTTTATACATCATCTTTCATCTATCACATTGCTCTTTCACAACGGCCAAAAATGTGAAAATTGAATTTGCTTCTCTCCCAATCCCTCCACAGCATAGACTAATAGAGTTCTAAGCTGACTACATACAAACAGGCACAAAATTTTTTTATAGGAGACGAGAGTTATATTTCATGTAAAAAATGAGATAACGAGGCTACGAAATCCTCAATCAACAAAACAAGTTCAGTTTACAACTTCTCTCCAGTTCGAGAGCACCACAAAAAGGGGTAACATTGCATAAAGTATTAGTTAGCAAAATTCACACTCCATAAGATACTCTTGATCTTCCGCGACTCCTTTAAAAGCCTTTCTAACATTAAACATTAACGAGAATTAACATTGTTCTTACACCGTTTTAAAAGCATCAGGTACCTCTCTAATGTTGTGCTGATAAAAAAAAGACAAGGAGAGGAAAAACAGTAGTCAATAATATAAGTGTGTTTTCTGCAGGTCTTTATGGTACTCAGATTTGCCGTTCTCTTCAAATCCAATGGGTTATGCCTAGTAACACTCATAGTATGCACAGTTGTTGGAAAAAAGCGTTATGCCTAGTAACACTCATAGTATGCTCAGTTGTTGGAAAAAAGCGCGCGATTCAAATATCAAGTCCATTTTTTGGGCTTTCATCCCTTTAACTATTGTTTGGTGCACTTGGAGAGAAATAAATTCTAGGACTTTTGAGGGGGTCGAGAATTCTGGTTGTAAAGTGGTCATTTTGTTTCTCAGAATCCTTCAAGAGTGGCTTGGATGTTTTTTCCCAGGTTTTGATTTTGAAAAAACCTGGGTGGAGTCCTTGCTCTTTTGTCTTTCAGCTTCTAGCCCTTAAAGCTGTATATCCCCTATGGGGCTTTATGTGATTAATACATAATTTACTTTTACCGATAAAAAGAAGTGTGTTTCCCGCAAAGGTTGTTGAATGCATCAAAGATGTGTAGAAACAATAATCATGTAGTTTAGTTACACTTTACAGGCTTACAGGTTCTAATGATTATTCTAATTTCTAAAGATCCCTACAGACAGTAATATCATATCAAACCGAAGTTCTTTATGCAGAACTGTTCATTTCACACAATATAATATGAATGATCTTCATAGATAGACAGAAATGTGGGATGAGGAAGCAAAGAACTCTGACATCTAAAACAATCAATTTGCACTGAAAAAAGGCTTTCTATTTCAGTACCTTTTCATCCTTCCTCTTACGCTCATTCTCTTTTGCTTGCTCATTTAGTTGTACAATGTACTCCTCAAATATTTCCTTACGGAGGCTCTCTTCCCCAATGGAACTACAAGATTGCATTCCAAATATTACATTGCAATCAGCAATAAATGATGCACAAGATAAGATGTGGCAGCTGAGAAAGCTAGAACCTATATATGGCCAGTCCAGTATCAGGAAGTGTAATCTTAAGCTTTCTTGTAAAAATGATTTCTTTCCTACTAGAATAGAATTTGGACATGCACAAAAATGCTGAAACTAACAACCTCCTGGACCTGTTGACTATCTAGAAGCAAGAAAACCTCACTGAAATAACAGTGTTTTGCCATGCATTTATGTTACTGGCTAACATGTGAGACATGTAAATAGCACAAAAGAGGGATATACTTTCTTTTTTCTGACTGTAATATCCGCAAAAATAACAGAAAATGAAAAAAAAAAAACTAATAAGCTAGAGGGATACAGGTCAAATTCAAGATCCAGCAATTTCTATACTACTAGCTCTTGGTACTACTCAGTTTAGGAGAAATCCTGGCACAGTATTCCACCACCACGTCTACTGCAGAAATGGTTTTAGTAAAGATTATTAATAGCTTAAAAACAATACATCAAGTGAGCATGTGATCATCATCCACAATAGTCTTGTGCGGTCGAAATCATAAAGATACCTGTATTCTTGGCTTTCTTCAAAAAGTGGTTTACAATCCTCCCAGCTCGAAGATGTGGATATTTCCTGCGGCAAATGAAAATTTAAGCCAAGGTCACAAAATACCTTCAACCATTTACAAAAATATAAAAACCTAAGGTTGACGATAAATAAAATAATTTTGAACTCCTCAGAAATTCAGTGATACAATACACAAGATTGTATGCTAGACCTTAATAGAACATAGCATATGAAAGAAATCATCTGCAAGGCGTTTTCGTTTCTTAGCTTCTTTCTCTTCCTTCTCCTTCGCTCGTTCCAGCAACTCATCAAAAACAAGCTGCAAGATCATAGAACAGTGTATGAGAAAGTAAGGTGCTGAGAACGATAAAATGCTCCTATAGCCACAGACAACAAGCACTTTTATATTACCTAAAGTAAGTAGATTGTAAAAAAGGTGAAAGCCAGAGTATGAGGAGATGGGAAATCAAACATTACTTTGATCCTTCATCACTAAGTTCCATAACAATTAGTTAACATGTAAGAAACCACTAACTACAAATTGATAGCAGTGAGAATATAAAAGTTGTAATAGCACATCTCTCAACAGCTACACAGTAAAAAAATAAGTAGACGGACCCAAGCCTAGTATGTTACAAATACATCAAACACATACTTGTTCTATGAATTTACGATCCAGAGTTGGGTAGGATCATGTATGAGGTCAACATGTAATAATTGGTCATTTCTCAATTCAGATGAGTCAACTTTTTTTTAATAAGAAACAGAAATTTTGTTTATATAGAAAGAATGTGTAAAGAGGGTTCGGAGGAAAAGAATTCTTAACCAAACACCAAAAGGCTATAGTTAGTCTATAAAAGCAGCCATCCAATTACAAGCAAGCATAAATAAAGGAACATCCTTAAAAGTCTTAGTGTTGGCTGCCCAAAAAGAAGTGAAAAACTGTATCTTCTCTCATACTGTATTTACATCCGCAGAAGTTTCTTCAAAAATTCTTTTGTTCCTCTCTAGCCAAAGATACAGAAAAATTGGAGCGCGCCAAAACACATGAGTGTTTTAAATTTCCTGTGGATATTTAGTTGGAGAACCTCACACAACAACCCCTCCACGTGCTCCTGAAGAACCCCCCTGAAATTAAGCTCTGATCTCCATTTAGACCACAAAAATGCACAAAAGAGCAACGTATGAAGAGAACAATTCTTAGAAAATTAGGTGATGGAACACAGTGGTTAAAAGATTTTTCACATTCATGGTTAAAAACTTTCTATGGCACTAGAGACCCAACCCACGTTGGTCGGTGGTGAATTAGATGCCAATCAGACTCTCCGTTTGAAATGATGGCTGAATAGAGCATTAAACCCTATACGTAACAATATGATAAATAAATTATTTAGCATAAATCACAAAAAAGCTATATTTGTTGATACACGTGCACCTCCAACGTTCTACTTGACTTGGCAACGTTGGTGTCCGCCTTGGAATTTATAGGACTTGGTTGGGATGGGAGCAAGGCCGAGGAGGCTGGGAGGAAGCTTTTACTCATTGACTTAGGGTAGTAACCGGGAAGGATTAATATGAGACTCCTTGAAAACATGGTCCACTCTACTTGTTTTTTACCAAACTCATCCTAGTACCCTTATGTGTGCTAGTCAACCCACTCATTACATCTGAGTTAAACCCTCACATATGCCAACAAAAACACAATTGATATTTGACACAGGCACCCGACCCTGAGCACTAACCATGACAACCTGTTCTAAGCCCAACGGCCACTCAACATTTAATGCTTTTTTATAAGAAATAAAGATTACATTAATAAGAAAGGATTTACAAAAGAGGACAAGAAATCCTCAGTATTGCAAGGCTACAAAACTTCTCCACTACTCTCCCAATAATCCTCCTTTACAAAATCTACTCAATTTACAATACCTCTCCGGTTTGAGAGGACCAAAAATAATAGAATATCCTTAAAAAATTTCGAAGCTTGAACCCATTTAGAAACCATAAATTTTACATTATTCCGCATTGCATAGATGTCTTTGGCCTTGTCCTAAAAAATTACAGAGTTTCTCTCTATCCAAATGCATCAAAATACCGCCGACATTGATGCTTTCCATAAACAAATTTTTTTCTTCCCCCAGCCTTATTAAACGGGTTGATCAAAAGAAAATCATTCACATCCCTCGACATCACCCAACTCATACCAAATGCTTCATAGAGTTTATGCCACAATTTAGAAGACAGCGCAATGAATAAACAGGTGATCCAATGATTCTGCATCCTTTCTGCATGGATTGCACCACTGAGGAGAAAGGCAAGCCTTGGGAATCCTTTTCTGCAATGTATCACAAGTATTTACCTTCCTCACAACCATTAGTCAAACAAAAAATCTGATTTTGGTTAGGATACCTGATTTCCACTGAAGAATGACTCAGATGGAGAGGAGGAAAGATACCGAAAGAACGATTTACAAGAAAATTTCGTATCACAAAAGACAAACCAAGATCAAATATCTCGTCTATGAGGATGGAGAACGACTCGATTAAGACTAGCAAGCAAGGTTTTAAAAGGCGAAAGGCGACCTCGAGGCGTTTCTCTCTAGAGAGGCGAGGCATAAGCCTCGAGGCGGAACGAGGCGTAAGCCTCAGTTGTGAAATAAAAGCCCCTAAAAGACTTACATCAACCATAAAAAAATTATACTAATCATCTAATTGAAAAACAGTAGATGTAGTGATGTTTTTATCACTAGTTCCTTACAAAAAAACAACATAATATTGCATATATGTCTTAGAATCATCATAAGATTACACAATATAAACATTTGTCATTGTCTGAAAATCATCATAAGATTATATAAAACTATATAAACATTATTAATCGTCTTAGAATCATCATAAGCTTTCTTTCTTTGCATAATTAGTAGGCTCTCCCATTTATTCGGGTACCCCAAGATTTTTTATTTGCTTTACACTTTTAAAAACTTTGTTAAACCTCTTACCAATAAACCACTAAAAGATTAACCTCAAAAGAGATCATGGGTGTGATGGAGCACTCATCTCTCTTAGAACAATGAATAAATTAAAAAAAAAAGTGACATGTGTGCTACTGCTGTCAAGTGCAGGAGAGTGCATTTAGTGGAGCATATGGGTGGAGCACTAAAATTAATAAAAAATAAATAAAGAACAAGCAAAGGTGAGGATTGGCAGCTGGCACGTGTTTCTTTGAGTTCAGCACAACAAAGAGGAAAAAGAAGCTTAAAAACATAGCTGTTGAGAAGAGAAAATTACGAGAAAAGAAAATAAGGTGATGAGAAGAAGAGGAAAGAAGATGAGAAAAGAAACAAACTGCCGAGAAAAAGCTGTGAGGAGGATGAGGAGGAGAAAAGAAAGGATGAGCAGAAGAGAAAAGAGTAGACATACCTGATAAGAGCCTTTATATTTATTTTCTTCCTCTCCAATTCTTCTCCTCTTCATCATAAGCTGAACCCCGCACTGATTTTTGTCTTTATTTTTTTCAATTTTATTTATTGAAGTAACCACACAGAGACATATATGAGGCTTATGCCTCAACAACCTTGAGGCGTAAGCCTCATTTAACAGAGGCGTCCGCCTCTTGGGTACCCTGAGAGGCATAAGCCTCAGTACCCTAGGAGGCCGCCTCGCCTTGAGGCGCGCCTCAAGGTGTACGCCTTGAACGTTTTTTAAAACACTGCTAGCAAGTAAATTGGAGTTCCATCAATTCATTTGGATTCAAGTCTCTTCTAAAATCCTCTCTCGCTTCTCTCTTGTGAAACCCTAGTTCCCATCACTGTCTTCCGCCGATGTCACGGGGAGAGCAAAAAGCTCTCCCCGTGACCTTTTTTCTCCTACATGCTCCCCTTTCTCCTAGCCCTTTTCCCCCGTTTCACCTTTCCTTCTCTCTTCTCTTTCTTCCTGTCCGTTGTAGTTTCTTCGTCTCTTATGCCCCTTTCCTATGCTTTCCATGTATTCTCTGGTCCTTCTCCTTCGCTGGTCTTCTCATCCTCTGTAGGTCTGCTGTCTCCTTTTCTTTGCTCTGCGAAGTTCTCCTTCCGATTTTGGAAGGTTTTTGTTCTACCGGTTTGTTGATTTTGGTCCACTAGATCTCCGGTCCTTGGTGGTTGTTTTCTCATCGTATCTAGCTTTTGTGGTGATTTTAGGGCTTTTTTGTGTGTGACACAATCGAGTGTCCCAGATCTGTTCGAGATGGTGTTGTTCTTCATGCAAATATGCCTTTGCAGTGCTACCTGGCCGAGCTAGGTTTGGATGGTGGACCTTTGGAACGAGCCGCTCGAGCTCTACTTTTGTGTGTTGTTTATGCACACGATTCTCTCCATGTATGTTAGTAGATGTATATTGGCCTTATCTGACACTTGTAATCATTTATTTGTGTTTAAATCTGATAATTTTGTTCAAATCCTGTTGATGTTTGTAACTCTACGTTCGTAATGAAATGCGTTGTTTATCTTCAAAAAAAAAAAGTCTCTTCTAAAATCAAAATGCCAGGAGAGGGGGAAAGAGAAAGGCCCTTAATAGCTAAAGACAAGGCCTCCCTTCTTTGGGATTGCACGTCGTCCCCCCATCTCACCATCACACTCTACCTTCTCATAATTCTGTAGTTACGCCTCTTAAATCCTCATACACATCTAATGCTACACCTAGAAACAACATCTTATGGAATACTGTAATTATGTTTTCATCTCTAAACCAAAATATATATATATATATATTTATATGAATGTAGAAATATGGTGCCAAACAAGTAGTTCTTAACATATATTTTAAAACATAGTAGATATTATGAACCCTATGATTTTAAATTTTATATCGAAAAAGGTATTTAATCAAATGACGTACATTGCAGTACAGTATTATTTAATGAGCCAAAATCAGATTGACAGAGAAGTCTAATGATACATAGCATGATAACAACTAATATATACAAATTTTAGCTTTCAAGGTAAATTGCAAAGCAAAGATAAGGAAATAAATGCTGCTACAAAATACATACCCTTAAGTTAACATCTGATACTGGTGGAGAGCTACTATCCTTTGAAATAGAGGCTTTAAATTCTTCAAGGGTCCAGGTCAATGAAAGCGTGATCTGAAAGAACTAGAACGTTAGATATCATTGAAACATTCACATACATAGAAACAAGATAAGAATGACAGATTTTACCTTTCCCAGCTTCACTGCATCTTTGATTCGAGTTCTGTCCTCTTGATACTGCAAAAAATAAATAACCATCATCATTTTATAGATGTTACAAATCCAAACCAATCATATATCCAATTGTAGAAGCAAAGTCTAGATGTTGACAGCATACAATGTCTCAAGAATAGGGTAACAAGTTTTGAATTAGATAAGTGTAACTGAAATGGTGATGTTGTGATCGCTGTGCTGAGAGAGAGAGAGAGAGAGAGAGAGAGAGAGAGAGAGAGAGAGAGAGAGAGAGAGAGAGAAGGAATGACTTATTAAAGATGGCCAGGCCAGGCCAGGAATAAACTAATCATTCATCTTTTTCAAAAGATGAAGGCATGCATCTTTGCTAGTTTGATCCAATCCAATAATATTTAAAAAGCACTGTTTGCAGTGCCGAGGGATGTGAATGCTTTACTATTAATCAACCCAATAATAAGGATGACGGGAAGGGGAAGACGTTTGTGGAGAGCGTCAATGTTTGCCGTATTTTTGGTGCATTTGGTTAGAGAGAAATTCATTAATTTTTTAGGACAAGGCTAAAGACAACTATACGATGTGGGACAATGCAAAATTTATGGTGTCTGAATGGGTTGAATCGTCGAAGTTTTTTAAGGATATTCCATTCGTTTTGGTCCTCTCAAGCTGGAGAGGCATTGTAAATTGAGTAGGCTTTTTAAATGGGGAAGTATTGAAATATTAAGGATTTCTTGTGCACTTTTGTAAACCTGTTCATTATATAATGAAATCTATGTTTCTTATAAAAAATTATTTAAAAAGCACAAAACAGTCGGTAGCTTTCTTCAAGACGGCTATGTAAAACGAGGTAGAGGTCAACTGAAGAAACATGGTGAAAATATGCTATGAATAGGAATTCTTTAGAGATTGTGATTTACAATCCAAAATTTGAACAAAAGTGCCAGCTTGGAGTTGACTTATGCGTTCATTTATTTACCATTGATCAACCTAAAGCATGTCATATTTAAGATTCAGTATGTCACTGCTCCCCAACCCACCCCCCTTGGGCCTTGGCATTCTCTGAGAGACAATTTGCCTTCAAAGATTTAGGCTCAGGTACCCATTACCCAAAATTTAGCTCTTGTTTGCCCCAATATTGAAGAATCTAGATTTACCACATGGACATATCATGAATTCACCCCAAATTCACTAGCTTAGACCTGACTTTTAAAGTCCGTAGACAACTTATAAACTGATATGCATGTAACAATGTGCAGCCCCCCCCCCNTTTAAAAATGTGCACCCCCCCCCCCCCCCCCACCCAATTCCTTGGTGTACTTGCCAAGAAAGAGGTACTTCCCCCTTATTAGTAATGTAGGCTCAAATCCACCACATAATCATTCCTAATACATAGAGCAACCCCAAGCCACCATTTGCGTGATAACCTCGACCAGTTTTGATACCACTGGTCACAGCCCATGGCATCACTTTAAAGTACCGGCTGGTAAATGACTTTAAAAATCCTTAGCAATACACCAATAATCTCCTCAATGAATATCTTATATATGACTATGGGTATCATGTTAACTACATTCAACATTAATTAGCAACAAACTTATAAAAGCTTAGTAAAAATGAGTCGAGCAGTTGGTAATAGATTGCAACAGAGAATTCTAACAGTCCCTGGAACGGATATGTCAGACATCCACCACCACTTACAAGTTACATATTACAATTACACCAAATTTTACCTTACATGGTTCATTTTGTCTGCATCACACATTTGATGCAGTTTATAGAAGTCACTAAACCTATAGGCTGTATCAGCATTTTCAACACAGCTGCAGGAGGATGATTACATCTCTTCTGTCGATTAGTAAAGCAACCTTATAAGCAGCCTTTTAAGATCTTTTATCAAGACGTTTTAGATTTTTTTTCTGTTTTCCTTGTCTATTTCAACACCCCCCCCCCCCCCCAAAAAAAACAATTATTATATATATATGCAGACTCCAACCAAGCACCTTAATTAAATCATGAAAAAAACATCAAGATTACATGATGTTACTTGCAGAGTGAACTAAAATAATCACCAGCAATCAAAAGGCATAAAACAATAATCAATTACTTGTTTCTGGAGCTCCTCAGCAACATCTTCGAACAAATCTTTTGGAGTAGAACCTGAAGTATTTGAAGCAACTGCTAGATATGCAGGTAAATCCTTAACCTTGGGAGTGGGGGGAAAGACGGGCAGAGAGAGTGAGTGGATGGACTCATCGAATTGAGACACTTGATAGCAAACTAACACAGAGAACGCACTATCAACTGTTAAGATCATTTTTTTCCTACGGAGAAAATAATGCTGACCTTCATGCAATAATCCCGCCAGTGAAGTTTTGGCGTAAGAATACCTTCAGCAACATGTTCTTCCATCATTTTCCGGAACTCATCACGGTTTTTACGCTCTGTTTTTCTTAATTCCTCCTATTTTCATTCCAGTGTGAGAAAAGAACCTTGGGGTTTAACCCCAAACTAAGAGGATAATATCTTCATTTTATAACCAATTGGGCTACATGCCCTCGTCAAATAGAAAAAGATTTCAAACATGAAAAGAAATTATAATACCTTTTGAATCCTCCTCTGTTCCTCTTCTTCCTTCTCTAAATCACGTAGATATTCCTGTAACAGCGTACTTGAGCTTGAGAGTCTAGTTTTCTATTGACGAGTCAAATTCAAATTGTCAATAGAAAAATAAAGAAAAGTACCTGAAAGATATCCAAACGATCAATTTTTTCAAGACATGAACATCTTTCATCAGCCTCCAAGCGCTCGTGTACTTTTCTCCACTGGCTACTAGCCTTAAAGGAGAAGATATGGTATATTCGTAGAAGCTCAAATGGCAAAAGAGAACAGGCAAACATAATAAAAACATTGTAAAACAGGTACCTTAATGAAGTCACAAGATTCCAAAAATCTTCTGTATTCCATTATGTTCCTTTTGCGATCATCCTGCGCCTTTGCACGTTCCTAATGAAAAAGTAATATTATTATTAGCTACTGCTATAGTAGTTTCAGATAGATAATCTTCAATACACAGAAGCAATAAATATTACAACTTAAGTCGAGTTACAGAGCTATAACCATTCTGCAGACCAGAATGCATCATTACAAAGGAGATCAAAACTGAAGTATCTTGTACTAAAAGAATAAAATCATATAAAGAGAAAGGAGAAAAGGGAAGCTAAGGTTCAACAATCCTTATAAGATATTTTGATTTTCCATGGAATAAATAGATACTTTGTTCAACAATCGATGATTTATCATCCACAAATTACCTTCATCTGTAACCCACAGTTTTCGTATAGGTCAGTTTTCTGGTCATTACTCATGGACATTATCTCCCAACAAGCTATCAAACATATTTTGGAATTGAATCTTTTTATTTATCAGTGGAACACTGAATTTACATTAGTCCAATTATTAATGGAAAAGCTTCAGACTTCCACTTTGGGTTCACTTCAATTGTTCCTAGAAGAAGTAAGATCATGCAGAATGTACAAAGAAAAAAGTTGCAATTTATCCTTGTCATTGGAGTGTGATTATAAGAAACAATTCTAATCAAGCTAGAAAACAATTTCTAACCCAGTACCTGAAACAGAGATTGACAAGGGTATGAAGCAAGTGCAGCAAAAGTACAAGTTAATACTTGAAGCAAGTGCATTAAAAGTACAAGTTAATCTTTCAGAATGTTCATGTCTGTGAAGTGTGAAAGTGAACAAATGACAAAAACATGGAATGCTGCAAGAATAATTAAAAGAACTCTAGTACAGACGGAGAAATCTAAATTAGCTGGTAGAACTCAGAAGGAAGCCTCAGCACATGCAAATAAACTTTACTTCAAAATAAGATACTTATCATATTTGAAGAAAAGCAAAAGAATGTTAGTTTTTTGTGGCATAATGTAAAGTTTGTAACTTCTAAGTCGACGCATAGTTTGAATCTTTTTAAAGATTTTCCGTTCTTTTCGGTTCTTTCAAGCTGAAGAGAAGTTATAAATTAATACAAACTGAGAATAACTTATCCTCTTTTATACATCTCTATATAACTAATGAAATGTTATCGTTTCTTGTAAAATAAAAAAGATACTTATCCTATTTGTAAAATAAAAAAGATATTTTTTTTGGGTGGGAGTGAGCAGGTTGGGAGGTTATATAATAAAATTTTCCGCTTGATTTCAGGAATTGCAAATTTTAACCTAAACAAAAGAAAAAATTCATCAATCAAAGGAAATGTATTAAATAGAAATTCAATTTAGTAATTTACAAATTAATCACAAGAGTAATTTTAGTTTTGTTCAAAGTACGCTGATTAAATATCATCTTTACAAATTACAGAGTGACTAATGTTCATATTGTGTCAATTTGAAAAAATATTAAGAATCCCACAAACACCGCGGCAAGTGAACATGTTCCCAAACTATATTCGAGTACAAAGCTAGATTAAACAATTCGTTAGTCTTCCAATTCCAGCATAAATAATGCATTGATCAGCACTGCCCACTGCCTTCTCAGATTTAAGTACATGACAAGAATCAAGACAAGATCAATCCTGTTCTTTTCTTCTTTACAAATTGTTATATTACAATTAATGACCGATAGAAAACTCATACGGTACATTACAGAGTTGGGAGCAAAAACATACCTTGTTTTTTAGCTCCTCCAAAAAGTTATCGAACAGATCTCGGCGGTCCCTATCTCGTTCAACTGCTCTAAAACGTTCATCAGTCTCAAACGCCGTCTCCACTTTGCTGAATGATAGTTTTGGATATTATTATCAAAGAAATAATGATAATGAAACTGAATTATGAAAATATTGACCATGGAATCACAAAGAAAGAGACATGACGAGCAATATTGTTGGAAAGAACTAACCTCCATCTTGTGGATGAAGACAGCTCTGTGGACTCCTGTACAAAATTCTTAAAAGATAAGAAAAAAGGAAATATCCATCTACGTAGAGATAAAGTAATTTTGAAAGCAAGTGACATACTTCTAACATCTTTTTGAATTCCTCCCGTGCTTTTTTCTGTTTATTCCGCCTTTCCTCCACTTCCTGTTTCTTCCTTTGACCCAAGAACTGAAACATAAAAGACCGATAGTAACAATTGATTTTTACATAGCTAACCAGTACACACTCTCAGAGCATAGCTGCCTAATATCTTCTGCTTTTTAGAGTATAAACCAAAAGCAGCATGCAATTATAAGCTGAAGCAGACATTAAATACTATAACTAGATTAAAAGGGCATAGCTACATAATGTCTTCTGCCTTTCAGAGCATAAACCAAAAGCTGCATGCAATTATAAGCTGGAAGCAGATATTAAAAACTATAACTTGATTAAAAGAGCATAGCTGGATAATGTCTTCTGCCTTTCAGAGTACAAACCAAAAGCTGCATGCCATGATAAGCTGAAAGCCGGCATTAAAACAATAACTTGGTAAAAGCATTCAAGCAAATGAAGCTCACCTCATTAAAAGCTTGCTTCCGCTCTCCAAGTGTTTTCAGAGCACCATACCTCTTGTCATTAATTATAACTCTCATGGCCTAGTACATTGAATATCAGTATTAAATGACAAAAAACTAAGGGAAAGATGAAAAGACAATCGCTCAATTACCCGATCCCAAGTCCAATCGGATCCAATGTTAGCAGACTCCAAGAGTTCTTTAAATGCATTTTTAGCTTCCTGAAAGAAAGGACATGAAAATAAAAAAATAAAAAACCCAGTTTCAAAAGAAGCAACGATCATGAATAACAAAAACTGCTGCATACCTGTTTATCTGCAAAAGCTGAAACATCCTGATCAATTGTTCTCTCTTCCGATGCATTATCTTTCACTTTCTCCCACATCAAATCTTTCTTAACTTCCTTTAATTATTACCACAAGTAAATGTCAAGTATGAACGTAATCGGCCTAACAAAATAACAAAATCAACAATCATAAAACTAAACCCAAAAATACCTCCACATCTTGTCCAGGAACCCCATCTGCAGAGCTACTAGTTCCCTGAGCTGATGGGTCACTAAAACTATTTCTACAAATTTGAGCAGAGAAGATATTAAAATCCATCAACAATATAATTATATAACAAAAGCACAATTCCAGTTAGAAGATTGCTGATACATTGGCTCTGTATTGATATTGATCGTGCCTGCAGCAGTTCCAGCAATTTCTGAAACACTGCCTTCCAGTGGAACATTATCCACAGGTATCTGATCACCATCCAAGTTCTCTTGCAAACCAGAAGCTAAAACAGGCGATGCAGGTGGTGGAGAAATCCTCTCAGGCTGCACGCCACCAGAAGCTACAACAGGTGCCACTGAGACAGGGCTAGATGCTACTTCGTGAGCTAAGGAGGGTGCGGTATCTGCACTAGATGGTACTTTCAAAGGAGACACAGAAGCTATCTCAAGAGGAAAGGCCTCCTTTTGTGTTCCAAAGGATGAAGCTTTCTCTACTTGCTCTCGTGCCAACTTAAGTATTTTGCATAGAAGAGTGAAAGAAAAAGTAGCTAAGAAATTTGAAGAAAAGACTGGACGACTAATAAATAACATGACAGGGGAAAAACCTTCAATTCCTCAGGGATGGTCCATTTGGACTCCTTTGTAACCTTGTTGTAGTAATACCTGAAATAAAATCATTATTAGCAGAAACAATGCACTAATCATGTCTCCAGAAATTGCAAAGCCTGTCATCGGCAAGCTTGATTGGACAAGAATTAAATTACGCACTTCCTCCCCTCAGGACTTGTGAACTCCTTCCAATTAGTTGATGCATCTGCCCTCTGTCACAACAGTGAAAACTAATTAAGACAGGGTTCTATATCGGTCTAGAACATAACACAAAGTGAAGAAAAACTATTGTTTGTCAGATAAGGAAAAACTACTGAGGGTTGAATTTAGAGTACCATGACCTGCACACTAAACAGATTAAATTATCATTGTGATCCAAAATGGAATCGGGAATATTAACTTCAATTGTCAATTCTATCATTTAATCACAAACAGCTTATACATCAAGTTAATCCACTTCAATCTGAATTCTTTCATTATTCTCTAGCAAGAAGTGGCTTAAAACGATTTTGATTGAATCTAACCCATATACCTATTACTCTATGTCACCCATCACTGAAGCGTCAAAACAGCTCTTAGCCTACTTCATTCAACTATATAAAAACTCAAGTTACTAAAAAGTTCTTTTTGCTACAAACTCGAAGTCCTTTTTTATTTTCAATCACAATGGAAACAATTCATTACTTTCACTAACCCAAAAAGAACACAAGGAATACAATGGACACAATGAAAGCATGTTTTTATGAAAATTCAGTAGTGTTTTCAAGTTCAATTTTAAAATGCTGAAATAAAAAATTGAAGAACAGTAAACATAGGCATATTTAGCTTTCATCTTCAAATTCTTTAAACTCTCTTCTTTTTCCCTTTCTTTCTCCTACATAGAAAAACTAGAAATTGACTATTAAGCAATTAAGAGCTTGGGGGTAGAGGATTAGGACATTAAGTAGAAGAATCAGTCACATGATTAGTATAATTTTAAATTTTGGTATATAAATTATAATTGATAGATTTCTTCATCAGTAGAGTTTTCAAGTTCAATTCTAAAATGCAGAAAGAAAACTTTGGAAAACAGTAAACATATGCATATTTCGCTTTCATCTTCAAGTTCTTTAAACTCTCTTCTTTTTCTCTTTCTTTTTCCTACATAGAAAAACTAGAAATTGACTATTAAGCAATTAAGAGCTTGCGAGGTAAAGGATGAGGACATTGAGTAGAAGAATCAGTCACATGATTAATATAATTTTGAATTTTGGCATATAAATTATAATTGATAGATTTCTTCATTTTTTACTTTATTATTAAGAAACTCCAAATTATTTACTAATAAAAAGGAAAATTACAAAAAAGGAGGATAAGAATCCACCAAAAGAAACAAAAGGGGAAGGAGAAAGAAAAGAAAAAGACCAAACACACGGCCCGAAAAACAAAATGAAACATAAAGAACAGGACTTCAACAAAGAAGACTTAGAAGCCCACAAAGACGCTAGAAAGAATTTTTGCCATAAAGTCTCGAAGTCATCCTCCTATCTTCGAAGATACGCTTGTTCCGTTCCAACCAAATGCCCCAAAGGGAAGCCGCCAAGGGACAAAACCAAATAACCTTTTTCTTTTTATTGCATTTCCACTCAAAGAGGTCTCCAAGAAACTTGTACTCCACATTCTCATTCTCAGGAACACCCACACAGAGCCAAACAAATCCAACAATCCACACCAAATGCTGAAAATTACAGGACATCGCATAAACTGGTGATCAATGCTTTCCTCATCCATCCTACATAGAGCACACCAAGAAGGAAGCAGATACCAATAGGGAGGAAGCAAATCAAATGTATTATCCCTCATCTGGGAACCCTGGGGAAAACCTGAACTTTCAAAAGAAGGAAAAGATCTAATGTTCAAGGAATAATTAACCAGATGGATGAAGAAAGATTTGCAAGAAAAGATCCCAGAATTGTCACATACCAATACTCGAGAGTCCGAAGACTCAAGATTAAATTGAACCCCTTCCAGCAAATTAGAAAGAGAAACATAATCAACAAGATGGCTGTCATTTTAATTTCTTTTAAAGGACAAATTCCAAGAAAGGTAAGGAGACAAAGTGAACAAATTGCTCATTACTGCATTTTGATCTGTGGGGAGATCATAAAGACGCGAGAATAAAGACATAAGAGAATTGTTTCCCACCCAAACGTCCTCCCCAAATCTAAATCTGGAACCATTACCTAACTTAGGTAGTACACAGTCGCGAAAAGCATCAAGCCCGCGAGAAATAAATTTCCAAGGGCTTCTTAAAGAACCATGTAACACCAATTTAGGACCAATTCTTCATTTTTACTTGTACTGATCATTCTAACAGAAGGTAGAATACTAATTATCTATCCTACTTTTTCTGTATTGTTCTTTGGCAACATTATCTTCCATTGATGCGGCTACCGTCCCAAGATACCCTCACGATAACCAACTCATTCTCATCAGAAATAGCATCACTGATCATTCTAACAGAAGGTAGAATACTAATTATCTATCCTCCATTTTCTGTATTGTTCTTTGGCAACATTATCCATTGATGCAGTTACTGTCCCAGATACCCTCAGATAACCAACGCATTCTTATCATAAATAGCATCACTTAACCATCTGAACACTTTACTTCACCAAGATGGCTAGACCCTTCAGTTCGCTAGTGTCAGTTTTGGCATAGCAGGTAAAATGTTGTTAAGTACACTCCTCATTTGTCCTACAAGAGGATTTAAGAATTCATATAACCTCACAACCACTTGCATATCAAAGAATCTAAGTTGCTTTTATGAGTGAAAAAAACAGAGTACTTTCTGTTCTTCGCAATCCAAGCCAATATCTTCAACGAAACTACTGAAAACTATGTAAGGTGATTCATATTTATTTTTCTTTTTTCAACAGGAAACAAAAATTATGTTAGAAAAAAGAAAAAGTGATTCATGTATAGAAGGAAGTTCAGATTTATTGCAATGTGACAAAAAAAGTAAGTGCAACACGTTGCATAAGGAACTATGAACATCAGTAAAATATTATCAGAACTTGATATTACAGGAACTATAATCATATGAACAAAATAACTCAGACAGAAGAACTTGACACTAAAAATTAAAGCACTGATAAACGGAACAAGTTCCGCACTTAAAGATATTTAAAAATTGAAAACTTAAATATTACGCACGTCTTATGGTGCATATAAATCAAGAAAGTAATACAAATGACAGTGAGTATCACATGTAAATTGGCGTGTATTATCACAGCTAGGTATTGAAGAATTGAAAGTATCATCAAATACATGATACTACAACAAATCAATGAATTAATACAAATGACAGAAATTTACTAACATTCAAGCAATAAAGGTAGGGCAATCAGCAAACACCCACAGCTTATCCTACCTCTCAACAGAGAAGCACAGCTTGTACCTGTAAGCATCTTTAAAGCTAGGGAGGTCACGCAACTCATTTACGGATGAAGTAAGAGCGCACGAAGAAAAATGAAAAGAAACAGGAAAACAGTCATGTAAGCAGCTAAAGATGGGGTTTGATGCAATATAATACCAATCGTAGACCATTTCACTTTACCTCAGAAGTCCTTATTGAAAGAGAGCACCTTAAAAGTACATAAAAATATAGTTGAATGAGATTCAAATGTCAAATGATGATTGTATGATAATTATAACTATCACAGTCATATTCTTATATGTGTGGAATGACAGATGATTGTCAACTCATTAAATTATGATATTTTTCAGTCATTTAAAATACAATATCGACAGTATTCACTTCATAATTCTACATGTAATCACAGAAGGAGACGAAAGGGTAAGAGACTAGTATTACCGAAAAAATTCTTCTCAACTTGAGTTGCAACAAGAAAGAAAGGGATGAAAACATGATTTCTTTTAACTTCTTCCATTGCCCCATACCAAAAAGAAAAGGATCAAGCCTCAAGGTATGAGAGATGAAGGTTTTGGCATGCCAATCATAAATACTGACAACAAGCTAACCTACTTTACTCTTATTGATGATGGAAACTTCATCCATAACCAATAGAACTTAATTCATGAGATATGAGAATATATTCAGAAGGTTTTGACAAATAGGCAGTTAACTCCAAAATAGAGTCGCAGAGAAAAATCAAGGTTGATTTTTTGGATAAGAAACTATTTGTATTACACAAGTCGGTCTTTACAAGCGGCTAACCAGTCCGCACTAACCAAAAACAAAGGATTATTCTTAAACCACTTGGTATAAGAGAAAAAACAAGATTGATGATATCCTGCTTTACAAAAGGCTAAAGAAAAATATCCCGCCATCTGCAGTGAGCTAATGAAGTGACTTCCTAGTTCTTAACAGCAAATTAAATAAAGTTTGCTGCTTGCATATAGAATGATATGTGGGGAAAATACATCTAGCAGGTATTAAAGACATTTAAATAAAACAAGAGAAATAAGAACACTTGCTTACAAGGTCCACAGAAAAATCTATAACAATTAGAAAGTTGGAAGGATAGCAATATCAGCTTATCAACTCACTTCAATTGGTGTCATCAATTCCAAGGGCTTCTCCCAGCTAGATACTTTTGTTTTCTTGTTGTAATAATATCTGGAAACCAAGTATATAAGCATTAAAGGATGAAAATGAAACCAACATTACAGAAAAACGGAGTAAAAAATGATAAGTTCATCACAGAATATTAGATAGGAAAAATAATTAAGCTACTTCAGTAAAGAATCAAGTTACTTCTGTATTCACACACATCAGAACACGATAATTGGACACAAACTGGCTTTAAAAGGGCACATAGGTTCAACAAGAGCTATACTTAAAAGGTGACAAGTTGACAACTTATACGAGACGGATAATCATACTAGGTTCTTATGGGTTTAAATCACGTTTGACAATTTTTTTAATAGTAAAAAGTATTTATATTATAAACAAAATTCCCCTTAGGGCTGTACAACTGTGAAATCAAAAAAAGGAGTCGGACTATTTAAAAAGAGAGACTCAAAAGATGGATCTAGAGCAAAGAACCACTCTTCAGAAGAAAGAACAAAGGAACAGAAAACAGAGGCAAAAGGAGCATTCTCTCATGACAAATGGTCCAAAAAATACATATACAAAAGTCATGTTTGACAATGGCAAAATATATAATTTTAGTACTTTTAAATTGTAAACAAAAAAGAAAAACAATTACAGTATGGGTGCATAATACACAAGAAACTTCAGGTATAGCTTTAAATACTCTCCTAAAGGTGAGCAAATTCACAGCTTTTCCTTCAAATCCTTACCTATAAGTAGTCATAGGCAGAGAAAAATCACAACCCTTACCATGCCAAAATGTTCCTTCAATTTCAACAAATTATTGACTATTCTCTCCTGAACAAAATCCTAGCCCAGTAATTAACGAAATAATATATTGGACAGTGACCCAAGACATATTAGGGATGAGATGTAAACCTGCAGAATTCATCCAGTAAGATTGTTTTTCTAACCGCCTTCCTCTGGTGGAACATGTTCATAAGAGTTTAGGAAATAATAACAGTCTGAATGAAGATTAATTTGCTCAGAAAAAAATTGTGCGTTTAGGTCGATTCAATTTCCCAAGACTAGAGAGATGATTTTGTTTGTTGGAAGTTATACAGACTTTCTAAAAAGAAAAAGCCCTACTCCATGTGTCACATGGGGCAATCTGATTGAAGGGTCACACTCTCGATATATAAATACAACTAGAAGATCATGGTCGTCACTCTAAGGATTTCATACATCTTTAGAATTTACCTTCTTCCATCAGCAGAGACATGCTCTCTCCAATCTGTTGAGGCCACTCCAGCAGAGATTATTTGGTCATTGGTTGCCTGAAATTTTACAAAGCAAAGCACTATAAACAAGCCGAAGAAAATACGAGTACAAGAGATGAGGGTCGATGTTGAAGTAAATAAGTTGTGCCAACTACAATTGTATCTACCACAAGGAAACTAAGGAGATAGATATTGGGTTGCAAAAGATAAATGGATGTGCACAAGAACGGTTTCTTACAGGGCCACCATGAACAGTAACATAAAGTTGTTCTCCTGCATGCTGCAGAGGAGTAAGAGAGGCATTATTCTGGATTTCAGACAGTAACTTAGGTTGGCCCACATACGAGACAACCGGTGCATGCATTTGAGACATCGGATGAATGGTGGAGGTATTATAATTTTGCGGTTGGCCATAAGAAGATGCAAACTGCATACAATTTTTTAAGTTCACGTACATGATATTGAAGGAATTAATATAGTCAACCATGAGACACCCCTGAACCTTACATTGTATGAAGATGATGACGATGTTCCAGAGATACCTAAACCAGGCATATAGCTAGTAACAACTGGTTGAGCATTAGGTTGTGATGACATTTCTGACATACTATGTCTATTTGTATGAGGAACTGCTAATTGCATCACTTGTGATGGAAGTGTTCCATGACCTAGATCACCAAGTCTCGAAGGTAGCTGAGGCATTGACTGAGAAAATTGAGGTTGATGGGGTTGAGGAGGAGGGAGACCGACATTCATCAGGGGAACACCTCGGCCAAGTGACTGAAAATGTTGAGCAGCCAAAGGAACGAACTGCTGTGAGTGTGGTGGCACCATAGGTCGAAACTGCTGCAGAAAAATAGTTAAAGGATATCCATTTTAGCTCTAATATTTATAGTTCAAAAGACTTGGACACTCCGACAAAAGAGATTCTTTACTTGGGTAGGCATTTGTGGAGCAAAGGTTCGAGTTGGATCCATGGGACCAGTCACCGGAGGCCGAACAGGCTTTGCCAAAAAAGGGAACAATCAGTTAGTAGTAGATACACTTATCCACAAAATCATAAATGGATAAAAAACAGGATATTACCAAATCCAGTTTAGAAAGTTTAAGCCGAGGGCCTACTTGGTCGCATTTGTGAAAAACATTCTAATTTACATACCATGATAAGAAAAACTGAATATTCAGCTTTCCTACAAGGAAAAGCTAGAAGACGTTGATTTGGTACTTTTCCAAAATTAGATACTATTAAAAAAATTAAAAAGAAATAGATATTAGAATCCCATTTCTGTAGTGTACTTTTACACTCATTTATGTCTTCTATAAATAGAGGGCTACTCTTAAAGCAAGAAACAAATAGGCAGAAAGCTTTTCCCCGTAGTTGCAGCAGTGCAACATTGGAACAAGACATATAAGCTATAACTATAAGTGCTTCACATTTACAACTAAATTCTCTCACACTATAAGCGATAACAACTAAAACATTTATACAATGGAAAATAGTAGATTCTGTGACAAGAATGCATCTCTCCTTCACCATAAATTCTCTCACACTTCTCTAGCGTATGTGAAGTAGTGGACACCAAAAAATTTAGTTTCTCAATCATGATGATCGCAGATAAAAATTTTACTAAACAAGAGAATTTGTATATTTGCTACCTGTGAACCTGAATATTGTGGATTGTTGGCCATTTGATGACTGCCAAACCTCTATCAGTAACTGCAAAACCAAGACTAGTTACAAGTTAGTAGTTCCCCGCACTATAGGCTGGAAGGTGAACAATGTACATGTATTCGAGTCGCCACACAATCAGGTGCAGAAGAAGTTTCTCTCTCTATATATAAGTATAAGCATATGAACTTTCATATATACACTCAGATGAAAATCAACTAAATTTACATTTTTTATAGGAGTCTCTACTAAATATATATATAGAAGAACGTGGTTTAGTGGAAAGATGTAAGAGTCTCCAACACAAAATGTTGAGCAGTCTATAAGCCTACTCACAATATATAAAGCCACCAATCACCATACAAATAAATGTCTAAAACATTATGATCTAACTTTCATGACATCATAACAGCAAAGAGGGAGATTATTGGTTGTGAGTCATCTAAAATGAGCTCAATGAATTATTGGACAGAAGAAATTGAGGATCAAAATAAAGCAAACAGCTTGACAGGAGATAGAGATCCATTCCTCAAGATTGTTGACCATTGTTACTATAAGGTAAACTTTCTTAAACACATATTTGTTGAAGTAGAGGAGTTGTATTGGTCATATAGCTCAGGACTCATGCATTTTAATCATGGAGATAATCCAACCTTGAATATTACGTAATAAACACAAGCTATACTCAAAAGCAGTATAAGACGTTTTTGCTTTCATAAGGCTACACTCTTGTAATCTATAGTGTATGATTCATATTCGATTGTATCGACTACGTAGTCACCAATAACACCAGTGAATCAGAAAGACTAAGCTTTTCTCCATTTATTCAGTAACCAAACTGGAGTAAAACCAATTTAAATCATAATTTACTTATTAAAAAACAAACTATGAAATTTAATGAGCTATAATTAAATGATAAACCTTAACGTCAAGTAAGGATTTACTTGGATAGACATGCATATCAGATAGCAACATTTCAGATAATCCTATACAAAATTTGGAGAGAACCCCGAAAAATCCAGCCAATATGCTTCAATCATTACTGCCAAACATCACATTTCTCATTCGTAGCCATTTCAGTTCAGAAATTTTACCCCGACATCTAAAACCAAATGCCTAAAATTGGGTACAGACAAGTGCCTAATTCACTGAAGGAGATGGGTTTTATAAAAAGCTTACTAAAACTGTAGAAGTAATTTCCAAAAGGAATTCGCCGAGGTGCTAAGGACGTCGGAACTGAAGAATAGCGGGCCAGTCCGCGTTTTTAATACAGTGGAACTGAGGAAAAGAGTTGCTTCTCAGAAGAGGGTGTTAAGGAAGAAACTACATATTTCACGACCGATCGCGCGTGTTTTTGTTAATTGCCCCCGACGTTTTTTCCCCTATTTCGGAGATATATATTTTTTGGTAAAATTTATTTTCTGCCGACCAATAGAGGATTTTTGAGTATCGTATTTTTTAAAAAAATATAATTAAAATATAGTGTTTTTTAAATTGATTTTAAAAGTAAGATGTAATGATACACCTAAAACGAAAACGTCTTTATAAAATATGTATTCGTGGCGGCATAGCCACAAATATGAGGTTACGTAGAATGCGTCTTTTGTAAAGACGCCTTCATAAAAGTAGAAGGCGTCTTTATAAAAGACGTCTTCATTAATAGTAGAAGACGTCTTTTATAAAGACGATTTCAACGCTACCTTTAAAAATCGCGGTACATAAAGCAGAAGTAATTCTTTCTCAGCCCGCGAACACCCTTCCCCGCCGCCATTCACCATCGATTCTGGCCGAAAGTTACTGTCATTTCGCCGACATTACACTCTTATCTCACTCCCATTCACAAAAAAATATTCTCAATCTCTCAAATCACTAGTGAGAACTCCTCAAATTCTAGGTATATTTATAACTCATTTGATCTCTTAAATTTGTTCTTCAAATCTTGAAATTGTTCATTTTTTTATGAATGTTGTATGGATATGTTTCATCAATTTTGTAATATCTCTCTTTAATCTCTCTCAAACCCAAGACTTTTCATGTGTTTTGGGTTCTCAAATTTTAGATGCATTTTCTCAATTATGTGATGTTTAAACTCTTAATTTATAAAATTTTATTTATGAATGGGTTGATATATTATGAAATTGTAGTTATTAACTTTGAATTTGCAGATTAATTTATAGAAATTCTAGATCTAGTTCTGAAATTGTTGTGTATTGCTTAGTAGGTTGACAAATGAGGGAAAGACTTATGGTAGTTTTATGTTACATGAATGGAAATGTCATAATCGGTATAAATGAAGTTTCTTATGATCAACATTCAATTAGGGGGATTGGAATTCATAAGAAGATTACTTTTAACGAGCTATATAATACTTTATGTGAAGCCTGGTCAATCGACCGTCTACATTAGAATTTGGGCATAGTTTATCGTTATCCACTTACTCTTGGTGTTAGGTCATTTAACTATGTGAAATTTCTGATACTGAATGATAACGATGCCCATGTGATGTTTACTATTGTGCTTCAAATTCCTACGCCAAATATAATTGAGTTATATTTAACCAAAAATGCTAGAGATATAGGAGGCTTTAGCATAAACTTGTATAATAACAATATGTGTGGAGTTGAGGTACACGATAGTGCAACAATTTCTTCTTCATTCCATGACAATGACACGCATCTTACAGTGCAAGAAAATATACCTAGTAGTAGTTATTTGTCACATGAAGATGCAGATGCTCATGACGTTCATGTGAATCCATCTAGCCCTCCACGTAACTTCTTCTTGGCAGAGTTTGAGGAGATAAATGCCTGTAATGTTATTGATGAAGACGATGACCAAGTTGAAGAGGATGATGTTGTGAACCCCTCAGTTGGAATACTCTAGCAAGAACCCTCTTCACCATTCCTTCCTCAGTTGGATTAGGATGCCGTAAATGTAAAGTTAGATTAGATACCTATCCAACGTACTGAGATATGGAATGAAACAAATGAATTATACAAAGGTTTACGTTTTGAAAATAAGGCAGACCTTAAGTATGCTTTAAAAAGATCCAACGTACTGGGATATGAAATGAAACAAATGAATTATACAAATGTTTACGTTTTAAAAGTAAGACAGACCTTAAGTATGCTTTAAAAAGATACTCGATACTTAGACATCAACATTTTAGTATGGTAGAGTCATTGTCAAACATTTAGGGTATAAAATGCAAGAGGTTTGATGAATCAATGGAAAGTTCATGTGTATCGTCGAAAATCACATAACATATTTGAAATAACTCAATACATCGGACCTCACACATGTGTCTATCCAAGATTATCACAAGACCATTCATAGTTGGACTCAACATTGATTGCACGAGAGTTGCGGAGTATCGTGAAACGGGATCCAACTACATATGTTGCAGCACTTCATCAGATGGTGAAAAATAAATTTGGATACAATGTGCATTATAGAAAGGTGTAGAAAGCTAAACGAAAGGCAATTGCTAAAGTGTTTGGTGATTGGGATCAATCTTACCAGCAACTACCAATATGGTTGAATATTGCTTGTGAAGTCGAATCCTAAGACTATAGTTCAATGGAAAACACATAACATCGGTGAACCAGGTAATGTGATATTCGGAAAGTGTTCTGGTCTTTTACTGCTACTATAGAAGGATTCAAATATTGTAGACCATTCATTCAAATTGATGGTACATTTTTATATGGCAAATATAAGCATAAGTTGTTGATTGCCACGTCGGTTTATTCAAACGGACGTATTTTTCCAATTGCTTATGCTATAGTTGATGAGGAAACCATAGATAGTTGGTCATGGTTTTTGTATTGCTTGAGGCGTTAGATTATGCAGAGCGTTGGACTTATGTTAATATCTGATTGACATGCTGGCATAAAAGCTGCAACACATAATCAACAACTTGGGTGATTAGAACCATTAAGCCATCATCGATATTGTTTGAGGCATGTTGCGAGTAACTTTAATGGCAAATACAAGAACAAGGCTCTAAAAAATTTAGTATTTAAAGCGAGAATGCAACATCAGCAAAGAAAGTTTGAACTCTGCATGGATGAAATGAAGAAAATAAACAGTCGGTGTGTGCGCTTCTTTAATAATATTAAAAAGGAAAAATGGACTCTAGCATTCGATGGTGGATACTGATATAGTTGGATGACAATAAACGTTGCAGAATGCTTTAACGATGTACTAAAGGGAAATCGCATGTTACCAGTTACGACTTTGGTTGAGCTTATGTTTCATCGCAATGTGAATTGGTTTGAAAAGCTGAGAAGTGAAGCTAGATATGCCTTACTATGAGGTGAAGTGTTTACTGCTTATGCTGTTGAGAAGATGAAAACTTGGGAAGCCAGGGCTAGTTCATATGAGTTCACAATTTTTGGAGGGGTTTAAGGTTCTCATTGGTCAACATCGAAATCATATGTACAAAGGACGAAATGGACAGTATGTGAATTTAAAGGAACGAACATGTACTTGCAACAAGTTACAATCATTTGGTATCCCATGTTCCCATTTGCTAGCACTGTGCGCACATGCTCGTATTGATAGTTCTCAATTCATTGAACATTATTATCGCTGGCTAGGGCTTGCTGAGTCTTATAAGCCACAGTTCAACCCCCTTCCGCATGAATATTATTGGGAAGTTCCTAACTTTCAACCATCTTCCACCCTGATCCAACTAGGACGCTACCCCGTATACGAAACGAGATGGATTGGAGAGAGCCAAGTACTCATAGTAAATGTGGACTATGTCGACAAGAGGGACATAACCGTCAAAATTGTCCTTATCGTAATGGAGGACAATCTTTGAATGACTCATAATATTTGACTTAGTACATTTTTATGTAATTCAATATAATCATTGTATTTCAAACGACTCTTGTTTTCAAGATATCATTGAGCTTCGACCACAAGATAGCTCGTTGTTGTATTTACAGGATCAACATAGATCACATCTTAGGGCCAGGAACATTCTTGTGCTTTACATTGTCGTCGACATACTGTAATTGTTCATTGGAACATGCCACTCCATAGACGTATTATTCCATATTTGATACGTACTGGATTTTACAGATTGCGAGGGTTGGGTTTATCGCCTTTATCTGGCACTTGTGTAGGATCGATATGGCAACCCAAGAGGAGGGTGAATTGGGTGATCGTGTCAAATAAAAAACTTTTTGCACTCAAAGTGTAAAGTGAATGTTCAAGCATGAACTTCAATGTTCCACGAGTTTAACTCTTAAAAAGATAAATAAGTAATAAATATAAGTTTTGAAGTAAATAATGCTTGCGATAATATAAATGCAGAAATATAAAAGAAGCAAATAAAATAATTACGGAAACTTAAAGTGTGGAAATTAAATTGCGAAAACTAAGTGCGGAAAATAAATAACACAAAATAAAAAGAGAAGGAGGAAGAAGATATGCACACACTATTTTTACGTGGTTTGGGAAATCCTAATCCTACGTCCACACTCCAAGGCCCCCTTGGAGATTTTTAGTCCCACGATCTTCTTTAGGGTGAAGACTAAACCTTACAAACCCAATTGGTTTTATGGGTGCCAACTAAACCTCACAAGACTATGTATTTCTAGATTAAGTGACCATTTAGAATAACTCTCTCAAAAGAGTAGAATCTCTAATCTAAGCTCAAAAAAATTAATCTTGCTCACTTAAGAAATTTGCAAGTATAAAGCTCAAAATATTAAGAGAGATTTATGAGAGTATTGTGAGAGTTTTAAGAGCAAGTCTCTTGGCTATGAATTTGTGTTTTGTGAATAGAAATGGGGTATATTTATAGAGGAGATAGAGTTTAGGGTTTAGGAGGGAAAATTTCAAATTTTGAATATAGATAAAGGAAATGACACTCCATCCTTAATGAGAATGACAAAAAATTCTTGACCATAAAGGCAAGGAAAACTCCTTCCCAAAAATAACACAATACGGTCAAAAACTATTTGGGTAAGCTTCATCTCTCTTTATCTACTTGAAATTGAAACTCATTTTGTTTGTGCTTTGTCATTATCTTCATCTCATATATTTTATCTATTGTGCAAGACATATATGATTTTTGGTGTTTAGGTTTTTTATGAATGTAGACTTAATTTAATGATATTTATCCCTAAATAAATTGAGCTTTAATAAACGCAAATAAAATGAGTAAACTCCTGATAAAAATTATATGAAAGTAGTTATCTTCAATCTTCTTGTTTTATGAGCTCCTATGAAAATAAATATTTTCTTGATCTCTCAATTGGAATGTCTTGTGGTAATTTTTTTAATGGCTTCTACAAACTTGATTAAATTTATTAGCAACCTCAATGTTTTGTTATCATCAAAAGTTATCTCATAGAGATATAGAGCTAACAATCTCCCTTTTTTATGATGACAAACCACTGAGACAAAAAATGTATTTAATCAAATAAATTTAATTTACTCCCCATAAATATATGCTTACCCATCAAGATAAAAACATAACTCTTAAGCATATTATATTTTCTCTCCCTTTGTTATCATCAAAAGGAATAAACTAATAATAATGAGAAAAAAAACTTTTATCTTGACAAGGTAAGTAGAAAAAAATATTTAACTAATATCTAAAATTCTCAAAGTAAGCCTATTTTTGCACAAACTTTCAACATTTAATGGTTTTTTGTGAAAATATCTATAAGTTGATTTGTAGTGTTTACAAACTCTAGTGAAATATCTCATTATGCACATGATCTCGGATAAAATGATGTCTAAGATCTATATGCTTAGTACGAGAATGCAAAATAGGATTTTTGGATACATTAATTGCGCTAGTATTATTACATCTAATAGAAATATTTTTAAAAACTAAACTAAAATCTTTTACAGTTTGTTTCATCCATGAAATTTGAGTACAACAACTACCGACAGAAATATAGTCGGCTTCAGCAGTTGATAGTGCTACTGAATTTTTCTTTTTATAAACCAAGAAACAAGTGAGTGTCCTAAAATTGACATGTATCACTTGTACTTTTTCTATCGGTTAAGCTCCCAGGAAAATCCGAATCAAAATATCCAATTAAATTAAGATTATTTCATTTTGGATCAAATTTAGTTATTCCAAGTAAATACTTAAAAATTCTTTTAATAGCTTGTAAACGTGATTCTTTGGGACAACTTTGAAAATAAACACATAAACATACACTAAACATGATATCGGGTCTACTAGCAGTTAAGTAAAGTAGAGATCCAACCATACCTCAATATTTCTTTATATCGACGTCTTTGTCTTTCTCATCTTTGTCTAGTTTTGTCGTGGTACTCATAGGAGTATTACTAGCCTTCACATTTTCCAAACCAAACTTCTTGAGCAAATCCTTGATGTATTTTTCTTGGTTTATAAAGATCTCACCCTTTATTTGCTTAATTTGTAGTCCAAGGAAGAATTTCAATTCTTCCATCATGCTCATTTCAAAACTCCTTGCTCATAGAGCTTACAAAATTCTTACACAAAGATTCATTACTGGCACAAAAAATTATATCATCTACATATATTTGGACAATTAAGATACCATTGCCTTTTGATTTTATAAAGAGGGTGGTATCTATTTTACCCATGTTAAATCCATCATCAATAAAAAATTTACTTAGTCTTTCGTACTAAGCTCTAGGAGCTTGTTTTAGTCCATAGAGAGCCTTTTTAAGTTTATACACGTGATTTGAAAAATTCAAACTTCGAAAACCGATAGGTTGTTTTACATAAACTTTCTTCGCGGTGTATCCATTTAAAAAGACACTCTTGACATCCATTTGATATAAAACAAATCTTGAAAACATGCAAAGGCTAATAGTATTCTTATTGACTCAAGTCTAGCAACGAGAGTGAAAGCTTCATCATAATCTATACCTTCTTCTTGATTATATCTTTGCGCCACTAATCTAGCTTTATTTCTAGTAACAATATTATTTTCATCTACCTAATCTTTAACACTCACTTAATACCAATGACCGAATGTTTAGAGGGTCTAGACATAAGTTCTCATACATTACTTCTTTCAAATTGATGAAGTTCTTCATGCATAGAAACTATCCAATATTCATCTTTTTTTACCTCTATAAATGATTTAGGATTAAGTTGAGAAATAAAAGTAACGTTACCAATACTATGAAGCGTAGAACGGGTCTCTACCCCTTTTAATATGTCTCCCACTAAGAACTCATTTGGATGATCTCTTACAAACCTTCATTCTTTTGGAAGTTGGTTGCAATCTTGTACTTTGACATTTTCTTAGGGAGAGTGACTTGATCCTTCATTAATATTGATATTAACGTCTTCTACCTTTCTTATAAATTCATCATCTTGATCATAAAAGATGTTAGAGGGAATAGATTCATAAAAAACAACATGCATGAATTCACGGATTCTTCCACAACTAATGTTCTTCTATTATAAACTATATATGTTTTGCTAGATGTGAAATATCCTAAAAAGATTCCTAAGTCAATTTTAGAATCGAGCTTACTAAGGTTGTCCTTATTATTTAAAATAAAACATTTACACTCCAAGACTTTAAAATAACTAATATTAGGAATTTTATTTTTCTAAAGTTCATAAGGGGTTTTCTTTAAAATAGGTCAAAATAAAACATGATTCATAATATAGCGAGATGTAGTAACAGCTTCGGCCCAAAATACTTAGGTAAGTTTTTCTCATTTCTCATTGTTCTTGTCATTTCTTGTAGGGACCGATTTTTCCTCTCAACAACACCATTTTATTGTGGAGTTCTATGAGTAGAAAACTCACGTGAAAAAACATTTTCATCGTAAAAAGTTTCAAAGTTTATATTTTCAAATTCTCCAGCATGCTCAATTCTAATTTTTAAAATTATACATTTTTCATTGCGAACTAGTTTGTAAAACTTTGTAAATGCTTTAGAAGTTTCATCCCTATTTTTAAGAAATAAAACCCAAGTATATTTTGAAAAATCATCAATTATGACAAATGTATAGTATTTACCCCCAAGACTTGCAATTTTTGAAGAGTCAAATAGGTTTATGTGTAGTAATTACAATGGTCTAGTGGGTGACACCATATATTTTGATTTGAAAGAGCTCTTAACATCTTCACCCATTTGGCATGCATCACAAATTTTATTTTTCACAAAAATTATTTTTGGAATACCTTTTACTAATTAACTTTTTGATAGTTTTGAACATAAATTCATACTAACATACACAAGTCTTTTATGCCATAGCGAACTATCATTGTCAAAAACTAGAAAAAAAATTCACTATAATTTTAGAAATCACTTAGATTAATAGTTTAGACATTTTGGTCCCTTTGTCTAACAAATAAAATTTTATTTGACACTTTATCTATAATTAGACAAAAAATCCTTTTTCAAAAATTACTCTATAATTTTATCACAAAGTTGACTTATGTCAAGTAAATTATG
>QANY01007137.1:0-32061 GCA_003255025.1 Datisca glomerata | reverse complement strand
TTCTAAATTAATTACTAGTTAAAATAATAACCCTATTAATATTTAATTATTAGTTAATCCAATCTCATTGGTGTAAGTTTATTTAACTTTCTAAAGCCCCTAAGTCATAATTAGGTGAACTTAGATTAACTAATTAATTACATTAATCAAATTTTAATAAAACCCTTTCACTAAAGTCGGTTAGCCTAAATGTTACTATAGTCTTTAGTGTGGTGTGATTACCAAGTTTTAGCTAGTTAAAACCTAGCAGTTTACATGCAATTGCTTTCATAAAGCAATACTTATAAACATATTAGGACAATTCTAATAAATCATGTTTTTACATATGAAGTGCTTAATTAAATAAAACTGTGTGAGATTTACATGTATGGCATGCGATCGACTAATGCACGAACATGTTATCAAGTGACTATTGGCTATTTCTAAATTACAACCCTTGAAATAAAAAATAAAATTACAAAACGCACTTCAAGAATACATATTTTCCAAATATTTCCTTCTCCTCCTGAGGTCCATCTTCATAATCTTCAAGTTTTGAACAAAATCCTTTTTAATTAGAAAAACTATTTTTCTTAATTAAAATAATTTCTATAATCCTCACTTTTAATATAGTTGACTTTGAGTTAGTCAAATAAACATTTGATTTGATTTGATCAAACCCAAACAACTTATTAATTTTTAATTTTTATAAAATAAAAATTAATAATTTATTTTAAAATTACATTAATTTTAAAATTTAAATGGATAATTAAAAGAGTTTGGGTTTTAATAAAACACTTAGGTGATAGAGTTGGTTGCATGGTTTGTTGGAAATTTTTCTAAAACGTGACAACAGTTGTCATCAACGATAGGACTCTCTGATCGCTACCCATAACCACCGCTGCCCGTCTCACCACTGGCAGCCACCTGCTTTGCCGGACAACCAATGTTCTTTGCCGGTACAGTACCGCCGACACTTTTTACTTCAGCCAGAACAATAAATTTCTGGCGTGAATAGTATTTTGTGGATGAACAATGTTCTCGTTGGTGAATAGTAAATTTTTCCATTCGTCTCGTACATTCTGCGTCTTCTCGCATTCCATAATAATATTCAAACTAAATTATAAATATTCGTACGCCTCAATTTGGCTTACACAAGACCTAGGAAAAATTAAAACAAAAAATATCCCAATAATCACCATATAATTAACGATTCATTATTTTCCATACATTCCAAAAATATAACCATCCATCATCACACGTATCTCATATTATATGAATAATACAAAAAAACGCACACACCTTTAACATATAAATATATAAAGACCGCATAGATAAAACTTGCTGGTCGTCGCAGCGCTTGCGCGAGTGAAGCGTGGAGGCGCGTGAAATTTTAAAAAAATAATCTTTTAATAAAAATGAATCTTTTAATAAATAAAACTTGCGAAACACCACGAGAACCAAATAATTTTTTTTATTGAAAACTCATTTTCAATCAGTCATGATCCATTAATATTTTATAAGTTAAATCTACAACGTACAAGGTTGGGAATCATATAGCTCTTGTAGTCTATATCAAATGTCCTTGCAAAAACAGATTGATCATCCGTTCCACGAAATCATTCCAACGATCAGTAGACTCTCTTATTCGTTCAACAATCAATCTCTTGATGATGTCATCCAAACTCAAGGTGGCAATGTCTACCTTCGTTTTCAAAGACCACCTCTACCTCTGACCAGAAGCCCTTCTAGTCTCAGTCGCCAAACTATACCCCCTATCAGGTGGATCTCCCTGAATCTTCTCGGGCCTCTTTCACTGAACCCTCTAGATCAGAGGAATCTGATCATTTTTTCCCTTCGGAAGATCAGATTAGAGGAATTCACATCAGCGGAAATCAGATTCCTCATGGTGTTTATGAATCCACCATAAACAGAAGGCCTATGAGCCCTACCGCAAGTGACATGCAATTCAACATTTAGATGGATTTTACACCCAATAGCATGTGACAAAGTCTTCACCAGGATTTTATGCAACCAAAATATAAGGATTTCCAAGATTGGTATTTCACCAACCATAATCCTCAACAGCTCATAGATCTGAAGAACCTGTACTACTTCCAATTAGAACAGAATCAATCTCTTCAGTCTTTTCCTGAATGGTATTACCAGTTCACTCAAAGAGTCAAAATTAAGGATGGCCAACAGTTACAAGTTCTCACCAATATACAAAAAACTTGGATAACCACCACTGGTAGAACTTACCATGCTATTCATCCACCACCTAGATTAGTGATCAATTATAAACCATTAAATGATGTATTACAATGGATTAGATATCCAATCCCAAATAAAAAAGATCTACTAGATAGACTTTATGATGCCGTGATCTTTTCAAAATTTGATCTGAAATCTGGATTCTGGCAAATCCAAATAGCTGAAGCTGACAGGTATAAAACTGCCTTTACTGTACCTTTTGGCCATTTTGAATGGAATGTTTTACCATTTGTTGTTAAAAATTGTCCATCTGAATTCCAGTATATCACGAATGATATTTTTAATGCTTACACTGAATTCATTATCTGTTACATTGATGATGTCTTAATTTTCTCATCATCCATAGACCAGCATTTTAAACATCTTAATATTCTTAAGCATGTGATTATCTGAAATGGTTTAGTATTATCTGCTCCTAAAATGAAATTATTTCAAACAACTGTTATATTCTTAGGCTATAACATTTCTAATGGCACAATCATCCCTATTAACCGTAATATAGATTTTGCATCTAAATTTCCAGATGAAATAAAAGATAAAACTCAATTACAACGCTTTTTAGGAAGTTTAAATTATATCCGAGACTTTTATCCCCAATTAGCTTAGGATACTGCTTAATTAACTCAGATGCTTCAAAAGAAACCTATACCTTGGACATCAGATCTTACCTTAGCTGTTAAAAATATTAAAGCTAAAATTCAACGATTACACTGTTTAGCTTTACCACACCCGACATGGAATACAATTGTAGAAACTGATGCCTCTACCCTAGGATATGGAGGTATTCTGAAGCAGTTAAATCCCCAAACTCATAAAGAAGAATTATTAAGATTCACCTTTGGTACCTGGAAAGGACCAGCAAAGAATTATCCAACAATTAAACAAGAATGTTTAGCAATTGTGAAATGTGTCTTAAAATTTCAAGATGATCTTTTAAATAAACATTTCCTTATCCGTGTTGATTGCTCTGCTGCAAAACAGATTTTCAAAAAAGTTGTTCAAAATTTAGCATCAAAACAAATATTTGCATCATGGCAAAGTATCTTATCTATCTTTGATTTTGATATTGAATATATTAAGGGTGAACAAAATTCTCTTCCTGATTTTCTAACCCGTGAATATTTACAGGAAAAATTCAATCATGAATAACCGAGGAAGAGGCCGTAGCTCTCGTGGGCGCGGACGTGGCAGAATCAATCTGCAAGACCCGAATGATGGGATTTTTTGGCCTTCAGAATTCCCCAGTGTTCAAGAGGCTACTCGTAAGAGTACAAAAGAAGTCCTCTTGACACCTGAACAGTATATACTGAACTGAAATTCTGAGGAACTAATCCTCATTATTGAACCGAATGATGAAAAATGGATGAAAGATCCATGGGAGATAAAAAATCGTTATCTCTCCACACAACAGTATCCAACCCGGTTTGAACACTATAGGTACATATATGAGGCTATAGTAGTTCAATCTGGAAGCATGGAAATTAGACATACTTTCCATGACTCTAACCGAAATACCAGCCCAATTACTTTTAGTAAGGCTGTCATCCGAAATTTTATTTCCATTAATCAATGGGGTTTACATCCTCATACTACCAAAACAATGGAAATACATCAGAAAAAAATTAAATACAGTTATTGGGATTATATTGAATCCTTTACGAACACATTTTATTATCAAAACCCGATAAGAAACCATACATGGTTTATCCGTATTTGTCCTGAAGTATTAGACACAGGATTACCAAACTGGTTCCTCCTTTGGTGGGATAAATTTGGTATTACCTTTGAGACTTTACAAGAAATCTTAAAAACTGAATTTAAAGAGTGGAATTCACAATATGCCCTTTTTCAGCAAAATAATACTGTCTCCAAAGCTTGGATACAATTTATTATCCGATTTAATATCCCATGGATATGGAAATGAGATTTAAAATGTGAATACCAGAATGGTATACCCGTTTTAAAACGTATCTTTTTGACCAAATGGTGGGACAAAGGTATGAATCCCCATCTACCAGAATTAATCAAACTAATCAAACTCCATGGCCAAGCATGTTATTATGCCATTCCTAAACCTATACCAGAACCAACGAGCAACCCTTTCCTCAATGCTCAAAACATGCTCAAACAGCAATTTCCCCACATTAGTGAACAAGAATTAGCTGTAAGACCATGGCCTTTGTCAAAACCCAATTCCTTCATGTTTTTGGTTCTGACACAACCTCTATGGCCACATCCAGTACCAATCCGAGTCCATAGAGGCCACTATCCATATCACCTCCTCCTGCCATCACTGATCTTAGTCTGGACCTCAGTCAGCATAATGCTTTCAGTATCATTGCTGGTGAAAGTCAAGACCCCAAGGATGACCTCCCAGACCTGACACCAGACCTGACAACGACAAAAGACCCACCAGAGCCTACAATTGCTAACTTCTGGGATTCCTTAGCAGCAATCATTTCTGACCAGCTCGAAAAGGACAAAGACCAGAAAGGAAAAGGCAAACTCCACTAAGCCTATCCGCGTAGCTATCATGCATAAAACAATAACAGACAAATGGTTCTACAGTAACTCTCTTAGCTGTCAGACACAAAACAGTAGCAGACAAAGGGTTCTACAGTACTTCTCTCACATCCGAACACGTGGACGATGTTTAGCACACCACCCTATGTTATGTAATTATTAAAGTATAACTACCATTGTATAGTTACTTTTAGCCTAAGTTAAGTTACTTTTTGTCTACGCTTGTACTCTCGTTAACTTCCTTTCTGTATTATAAAAGGGCCTCTCACCCTTGTTGAGAGTGGAACTTTTCTTTCCTATGAAATAGAATGCTCATGTGTTGAGCTCTTAAGTTTGCCATACTCTCTCTCTCTCTCTCATCTCTTCTTCCTATCACTGTTCTGAGCACACCTGCACATATACACTGCTGTTGTCACCAGGAGCTCCTATGCTCCCTTACCGTAAGTTCCTTCTTCCCCATACTCTCTGTTCATGAGACCATGTATGTATTAATGTAAGCCGTATATAACCATGACTATAAACTCTACTAATCATGATCCTGTTGCTAGCCCATGGCACTCAATATGTATCTATTATGGTTGAGGAAGTACTCACTGTACTACAGTAAGATCAGGAACCAATCAATGAACACTGAGTGGGACGTCACCCAAGTCGCGTCTGGGTAAGGTCTGTTGAGCAGAGATTGCGTTAAGACTGTTGACCCCTGTAAAACGTTGACAGACGTGCTCAGTGTAAGTTTTTATACCATCTGAAGTGAGTCAGAGAAGGGCATCTCAGGTTTTGGAGAAGTTCTCTGTGCCTATCAGTATTGACAATTCCTGGGCCAAGGAAATGGTGAATAATGGATTGGGCCAGGGTGTAACAAGCATCTTCAGTTCTGGTATGAGTACCAGTAATTGGGTCAATATGTATTTTAAAAGAGTCTAAGATTTCTTGGCGTTGACTTTCAGTGAGACAATTATCCCACCAGCCTTTCAGTATTCCTGTGAAACCGTTGACCAGAAATTTGCAGATCTGGTGATCTGTATTCTCATTCTGTTTACATACAGAAGAATACATGATCATTTGGTGAATGGTCTCAAAGACCTGATATTCGGTTTTACCATCTATGTTCCATTCGTAGATGGTTTTCCCATGGTAAGATTTCTGAGGATGAAGAAAGTCTTCTTCATATAAGTTATCTTGGGGAGTAGGTCTGGGATAATAATACCTACTTGGTCCAGTTAAAGCCGTACGAGTAGTAGGTCATTTTGAATAGCTAGAAGATAGTTTGTTGATGGAATCACCAAAATTCTTTTGAATATCTAAGATTTGAGAGAGGGAATACTCTTCAGATTCTTCAGGATTTGGTGCATCCTGATTCATCATGTTTAACTGTCCTGAAGATGATTCAGGTGTGGTCTTATCAGGTGTAGAGATCTTTAAGTTTTTGATCTTATCCATAATGGTTTCCATGAAGTCTTCCTCCTTCTTACTCAATTTTAATTTAAAATTCTGGACATCTAAATGAGGTTTAAGAGTTACTGGTTCAATAGTTAATTTGGGTTTATCCATAGGAGGAGTTTTAGATTGGATCTCCTGGATTTGAAATACCTGTTCCTCGATCCTAGTTAGCTGCGTTCCTACAGTTTGAAGAAAGAGGTTGGTGTAATTGTTCTGTTTGGTTACAGGTACAATGTCATTGACCTTAACAATGTCCTGATGGTTGGTCTTATCTGGCACCTCAATATATGGGTTAATGACCAATGGTTTTTGGTTACCTTGTCCTGGAGCCAGTTCTAAGGATAAATGTGGTGGATGAATAGCATGGTAAGTTCTACCAGTGGTGGTTATCCAAGTTTTTTGTATATTGGTGAGAACTTGTAACTGTTGGTCATCCTTAATTTTGACTCTTTGAGTGAGCTGGTAATACCATTCAGGGAAAGACTGAAGGGATTGGATTTATTCTAATTGGAAGTAATATAGGTTCTTAAGATCTAAGAGCTATTGGGGATAATGGTTAGCAAAATACCAATCTCGGAAATCCTTATAATGTGGTTGCAGAAAATCCTGGTGAAGACTTTGTCTTAACATGCTATTGGGTGTAAAATCCATCTAAATATTGAATTGCATGTCACTTGCGGTAGGGCTCATAGGCCTTCTGTTTATGGTGGATTCATAAACACCATGAGAAATCTGATTGTCGCTGATGTGAATTCCTCTAATCTGATCCTCCGGGGGGAAAATGATCAGGTTCCTCTGATCTGGAAGGTTAAGTGAAAGAGGCTCGAGAAGATTCAGGGAGATCCACCTGATAGGGGGGTATAGATTGGCGACTGAGACTAGAAGGGCTTCTGGTCAGAGGCAGAGGTGGTCTTTGAAAACGAAGGTAGACATTGCCACCTATAGTTTGGATGACATCATCAAGAGATTTTCAGATGACAAGTCTGGTAGGGACAGACTGGGGAATTTGCCAGGTGTCAGGAAAGGTGATGTTAGACCAGGGAATCATGCGAGGAACAGCAACTTGGCTGTTAAATAGATTAGTATCTATTAGGACTGTATGTCCTTGCTCACTTTGCTTTCTAGTATAAGGATTCAAGGTTGTTAAAACCTTAAGATGAATCCTAAAGAGTAGCAAAGGGAGATGATCCGGGAAGATAATCATAGCCATGGGATTAAACTCTTAGTTAAAGAACTTTGGCTNTAGGACTGTATGTCCTTGCTCACTTTGCTTTCTAGTATAAGGATTCAAGGTTGTTAAAACCTTAAGATGAATCCTAAAGAGGATAGCAAAGGGAGATGATCCGGGAAGATAATCATAGCCATGGGATTGAACTCTTAGTTCAAGAACTTTTGCTAGATTGCTGTCAGATAAAGCAATACTTAAATTCGGATAAATATTAAAGTAAATTGGTCCTTGGGGTCTTAACTCTCACCAGCAAGGATACTGAAGGCATTATGCTGACTGATGTACAGACTCAGATCAGTGATTGCTTCAGGAGGTGACATGGATAATGGCCTCTGTGGACTCGGATTGGTACTAGAGGTGGCCATAGAGGTGGTGTCAGAACCAAAAACATGGAGAAATTGGGTTTTGACAAAAGCCATGGTTTTAACAGCTAATTCTTGTTCACTAATATGGGGGAATTGCTGTTTAATAATGTTTTGAGCATTTAAGAAAGGGTTGCTCGTTGGTTCTGGTACAGGTTTTGGAATGGATTCATAACATGCTTGGGCATGGAGTTTGATTAGTTTGATTATTTCTGGTAGATAGGGATTCATACCTTTGTCCCACCATTTGGTCAAAAAGATACATTTTAAAACTGGTATACCATTCTGGTATTCACATTTTAAATCCCATTTCCATATCCATGGGATATTAAATCGGATAATAAAATGTATCCAAGCTTTGGAGACAGTATTATTTTTCTGAAAAAGGGCATATTGTGAATGCCACTCTTTAAATTTAATTTTTAAGATTTCTGGTAAAGTCTCAAAGGTAATACCAAATTTATCCCACCAAAGGAGGAACCAGTTTGGTAATCCTGTATCTAATATTTCAGGACAAATATGGATAAATCATGTATGGTTTCTTATCGGGTTTTGATAATAAAATGTGTTGGTAAAGGATTCAATATAATCCCAATAACTGTATTTAATTGTTTTCTGGTGTATTTCCATTGTTTTGGTAGTATGAGGATGTAAACCCCATTGATTAATGGAAATAAAATTTCGGATGACAGCCTTACTAAAAGTAATTGGGCTAGTATTTCGGTTAGAGTCATGGAAAGTATGTCTAATTTCCATGCTACTAGATTGAACTACTATAGCCTCATATATGTACCTATAGTGTTCAACCGGGTTGGACACTGTTGGGTGGAGAGATATCGATTTTTGATCTCCCATGGATCTTCCATCCATTTATCATCATTCGGTTCAATAATGAGGATTAGTTCCTCAGAAATTCTGTTAAATGTATACTGTTCAGGTGTCAAGAGGACTTCTTTTGTACTCTTACGAGTAGCCTCTTGAACACTGGGGAATTCTGAAGGCCAGAAAATCCCATAACGGATGTGGTAAAGCTAAATAGTGTAATTGTAGAATTTTAGCTTTAATATTTTTAACAGCTAAGGTAAGATCTGATGTCCAAGGTATATGTTTTTTTCTGAAACCTCTGAGTTAACAGGGCAGTATCCTGAGCTAATTGGGGATAAAAGTCTCGGATATAATTTAAACTTCCTAGAAAGCATTGTAATGGTGTTTTGTCTTTTATTTCATCTGGAAATTTAGATGCAAAATCTATACTACGGTTAATAGGGATAGTTGTGCCATTAGAAATGTTATGGCCTAAGAATCTAACAGTTGTTTGAAATAATTTCATTTTAGGAGCAGATAATCACATGCTTAAGAATATGAAGATGTTTAAAATGCTGGTCTATGGATGATGAGAAAATTAAAACATCATCAATGTAACAGATAATGAATTCAGTGTAAGCATTAAAAATATCATTCATGATATGATGGAATTCAGATGGACCATTTTTAACACCAAATGGTAAAACATTCCATTCAAAATGGCCAAAAGGTACAGTAAAGACAGTTTTATACCTGTCAGCTTCAGCTATTTGGATTTTCCAGAATCCAGATTTCAGATCAAATTTTGAAAAGATCACAGCATCATAAAGTCTATCTAGTAGATCTTTTTTATTTGGGATTGGATATCTAATCCATTGTAATACATCATTTAATGGTTTGTAATTGATCACTAATCTAGGTGATCCTTTTTCTATCTCGGCATTTTTGTTTACATAGAAACCAGTACAACTCTAGGGAGATTTACTGGGTCTAATTAATTTCTTTGTTAATAAAGATTCAATGTCAGTTTTGCAGAGTTCTAAATATTCCTTTTTCATTTGACTAGGTCTTGATTTGGTAGGAATATTCTTCTCATTGAAGTCAGGCTGATATTGCAAGGAGATAATGTGTTTCTTTCTATCCCAAAAGGCATTAGGGATATGACTACAAGTTTCAGATTGGAATTCATGAAGAATAATGTGAATTCTTTTTTGTAATGCTAGTTGTTGAATACGTTGGTCAATAGTTAAGAAGTGTATTTCTTTTTGTAATAAGTTAATCTGATTTATTTTATTATTAATCAGATGTCTGATGATATCAACTTCTTTTGGATACGGTTTGAAAATGAATTCAAAGGAAATTCCAACAGTATCAATAACTGTATGGATACCAGATGTATCAATTCTGGTATAGGCATAATTGAATTGAGGAAAGGATTGCCTAATATGATACTTTGTGTCATATTCTTAATTAACACAAATGAGGCAGGTATGCAAACTCCCTGTTTGCAAATAAGTGCTTCTGGTATTTTATATTGAATTCTCATAGAATTCCCACTGGCTTGGATGAAGAAGAAGTGGTTGGATAATGGATTCCTGTGAAACCTACTTGATCCAGTTAGAGCCGTACAAGTAGTAGGTCTTTTGGAATAGTTAGAAGATAGTTTGTTGATGGAATCATCAAAATTCTTTTGAATATCTAAGATTTGAGAGAGGGAATATTCAGGTTCTTCAGGATTAGATGGTTCATCCTGATTCATCATGTTTAACTGTCCTGAAGATTATTCAGGTGTGGTCGTATCAGGTGTAGAGATCTTTAAGTTTTTGATCTTATCCATAATGGTTTCCATGAAGTCTTCCTCCTTCTTACTCGATTTTAATTTAAAATTCTGGACATCTAAAGGAGGTTTAAGAGTTACTGGTTCAATAGTTAATTTGGGTTTATCCATAGGAGGAGTTTTAGATTGGGTTTCTTGGATTTGAGAAACCTGTTCCTCGATCCTAGTTAACTGTGTTCCTACAGTTTGAAGGAAGAGGTTGGTGTAATTGTTCTGTTTGGTTACAGGTACAATATCTTTTACCTTAACAATATACTGATGGTTGGTCTTATCTGGCACCTCAGTATATGGGTTAATGACCAATGGTTTTTGGTTACCTTGTCTTGGAGCCAGTTCTAAGGATAAAGGTGGTGGATGAATAACATGGTAAGTTCTACCAGTGGTGGCTGTTCCTCGCATGATTCCCTAGTCTGACATCACCTTTCCTTACACCTGGAAAATTCCTCAGGCTATCCCTACCAGACCTGTCATCCGACAATCTCTTGATGATGTCATCCAAACTCAAGGTGGCAATGTCTACCTTTGTTTTCAAAGACCACCTCTGCCTCTGACCAGAAGCCCTTCTAGTCTCAGTCGCCAAACTATACCCCCCTATCAGGTGGATCTCCCCGAATCTTCTCGGGCCTCTTTCAATGAACCTTGCATATATTTCTACATCTGAATCCGATTCTTCTGTCACATCTGAACAACCTGATCAACCTTGTTGTAGCTCTAAGAACTGCAATGCCATAACAGAAACCAATTATTGGAAGGAAATAGTTGAGATGAACGGTTTAGATCTGAAAGGACCAGGTCTAAATGTATTAATTGATTCTCAACGATCTCTTCTTGCCACAGCTGATCAAATCACTGATCCAGAAATGAAACTCAAGTTTTTAGAAACTTGCTACAAAGAATATTCCACTCCTGAGATCAAACCTGTAGAAAATTACAGTATGAAAGAATTATTAAACCGAATTCGACAGAAGTATATACCTCATAAACCCGTAACCATTTCTGATCTGAAAATTGAAATTAATATTATTAAATCTGACATGCAACAGTTAAAAACTGCACATCAAATCTTTTCTAATGAGTTAAATCTCTTCAAAAAGTCTACAACCAAAGGGAAAGCCCCTGTAGTCTTCCCAGATCTGCCTTCACCAGATCAGCCAGGTCAAAGTCAAGGTCAACCTTTGACTTCACCAGATCATCCAAGTCAAAGTCAAAGTCAAACTTTGACCTCCCGAGATCAGACTTGTCAGATCTCACCAGATCAGACAAAAGAGAATAATCCGTATCTCTTCCTTCTAAACCAGGTAACGTTTCAGAAATGGTATACTAAGATTACCTTAGTAATCAAACCTGATTTCCTCATAACAGACGCCATTGTCTTAGTAGATAGTGGTGCAGATATGAATTGTATCCACGAAGGATTAATTCCTTTAAAATATTTTCATACAACTACTCAATCTCTCACAAGAGCCAGTGGGAATTCAATACAAAATACCAGAAGCGCTTATCTACAAACAGGGAGTTTGCATACCTGCCTCATTTGTGCTCATCAAGAATATGACACAAAGTATGATCTTAGGCAATCCTTTCCTCAATTCAATTATGCCTATTACCAGAATTGATACCTCTGGTATCCATACAGTTATTGATACTGTTGGAATTTCCTTTGAATTCATTTCCAAACCGTATACTAAAGAAGTTGATATCATCAGACATCTGATTAATAATAAAACAAATCAGATTAACTTATTAGAAAAAGAAATACACTTCTTAACTATTGACCAACGTATTCGACAACTAGCATTACAAAAGAGGATTCACACTATTCGTCATGAATTCCAATCTGAAACTTGTAGTGATATCCCTAATGCCTTGTGGGATAGAAAGAAACATATTATCTCCTTGCCATATCAGCCTGGCTTCAATGAGAAGAATATTCCTACCAAATCAAGACCTAGTCAAATGAAAAAGGAATATTTAGAACTCTGCAAAACTGACATTGAATCTTTATTAACAAAGAAATTAATTAGACCCAGTAAATCTCCCTGGAGTTGTACTGGTTTTTATGTAAACAAAAATGCCGAGATAGAAAGAGGATCACCTAGATTAGTGATCAATTATAAATCATTAAATGATGTATTACAATGGATTAGATATCCAATCCCAAATAAAAAAGATCTACTAGATAGACTTTATGCTGCTGTGATCTTTTCAAAATTTGATCTGACATCTGGATTTTGAAAAATCCAAATAGCTGAAGCTGACAGGTATAAAACTGTCTTTACTGTACCTTTTGGCCATTTTGAATGGAATTTTTTACCATTTGGTGTTAAAAATGGTCCATCTGAATTCCTGCATATCATGAATGATATTTTTAATGCTTACACTGAATTCATTATCTGTTAGATTGATGATGTCTTAATTTTCTCATCATCCATAGACCAACATTTTAAACTTCTTCATATTCTTAAGCATGTGATTATTCGAAATGGTTTAGTATTATCTGCTCCTAAAATGAAATTATTTCAAACAACTGTTAGATTCTTAGGCCATAACATTTCTAATGGCACAATTATCCCTATTAATCGTAGTATAGATTTTTTCATCCAAATTTCCAGATGATATAAAAGACAAAACACAATTACAACACTTTCTAGGAAGTTTAAATTATATCCGAGACTTTTATCCCAAATTAGCTCAGGATACTGCCCTGTTAACTCAGAGGCTTCAGAAAAAACCTATACCTTGGACATCAGATCTTACCTTAGCTGTTAAAAATATTAAAGCTAAAACTCTACAATTACACTGTTTAGCTTTACCACATCCGTTATGGAAGAAAATTGTAGAAACTGATGCCTCTAACCTAGGTTATGGAGGTATTCTGAAACAGTTAAACCCCCAAACTCATAAAGAAGAATTATTAAGATTCACCTCTGGTAATTGGAAAGGACCAGCCCAAGTTGGTATCAGAGCCATGATTAATCTTGGTTATAGTACAGTTTATATCCTTTTTATATTAAGCATACATGGTCACACACACACACATGTCTGAACTAAGCTCTGCATCTATACAATCCATACTTAAAACTGTAGCCTCCACCTCTGAGGTAACCGAATTAATTGCATATCAAGATGTAAAAGAAGCCTTAGATAAATGGACTATACCTAAGGTTAAACCTGACACAATTTATAAAATTGGAACCTTTGATTTCACTAGCCGTAAAATCATTAAAACATTTGAATATGCCATTCCATTACAACATAATGATGATGTTTTATATCTGTTGCATTTGCATGATTTATATCCCTTCATGCAAAAATATAAATATGTGCATATAGGATTAGTGCAAATAGCATTAAAACCCTTAAGCAGAAGCCCTTCTAGTCTCAGTCGCCAAACTATACCCCCTATCAGGTGGATCTCCCTGAATCTTCTCGGGCTTCTTTCACTGAACCTTCTAGATCAGAGGAATCTGATCATTTTTCCCCCCCGGGGGTCAGATTAGAGGAATTCACATCAGCGACAATCAGATTCCTCATGGTGTTTATGAATCCACCATAAACAGAAGGCCTATGAGCCCTACCGTAAGTGACATGCAATTCAACATTTAGATGGATTTTACACCCAATAGCATGTTAAGACAAAGTCTTCACTAGGATTTTATGCAACCACATTATAAGGATTTCCGAGATTGGTATTTCACCAACCATAATCCTCAACAGCTCTTAGATCTGAAGAACCTGTACTACTTCCAATTAGAACAAAATCAATCCCTTCAGTCTTTCCCTGAATGGTATTACCAGCTCACTCAAAGAGTCAAAATTAAGGATGACCAACAGTTACAAGTTCTCACCAATATACAAAAAACTTGGATAACCACCACTGGTAGAACTTACCATGCTATTCATCCACCACCTTTATCCTTAGAACTGGCTCCAGGACAAGGTAACCAAAAACCATTGGTCATTAACCCATATACTGAGGTGCCAGATAAGACCAACCATCAGGACATCGTTAAGGTCAAAGACATTGTACCTGTAACCAAACAGAACAATTACACCAACCCCTTCCTTCAAACTGTAGGAACACAGTTAACTAGGATTGAGGAAAAGGTTTCTCAAATCTAGGAAACCCAATCTAAAACTCCTCATATGGATAAAGACAAATTAACTATTGAACCAGTTACTCTTAAACCTCCTTTAGATGTACAGAATTTGAAATTAAAATCAAGTAAGAAGGAGGAAGACTTCATGGAAACCATTATGGATAAGATCTAAAACTTAAAGATCTCTACACCTGATAAGAACACACCTGAATCATCTTCAGGACAGTTAAACATGATGAATCAGGATGAACCATCTAATCCTGAAGAACCTGAATATTCCCTCTCTCAACTCTTAGATATTCAAAAGAATTTTGATGATTCCATTAATAAACTATCTTCTAACTATTCCAAAAGACCTACTACTCGTACGGCTCTACCTGGACTAAGTATGTATTATTATCCCAGACCTACTGCTCAAGATATCTTATATGAAGAAGACTTTCTTCATTCTCAGAAATCTTACCATGGGAAAACCATCTACGAATGGAACATAGATGGTAAAACCGAATATCAGGTCTTTGAGACCATTCACTAAATGATCATGTATTCTTCTGTATGTAAACAGAATGAGAATACAGATCACCAGATCTGCAGATTCCTGGTCAACGGTTTCACAGGAATACTGAAAGGCTGGTGGGACAATTGTCTCACTGAAAGTCAATGCCAAAAAATCTTAGACTCTTTCAAAATACATATTCACCCGATTACTGGTACTCATACCAGAACAGAAGATTCCTGTTATACCCTGGCCCAATCCATTATTCACCATTTCCTTGACCTAGGAATTGTCAATACTGATAGACACCGAGAACTTCTCCAAAACCTGAGATGCCCTTCCCTGACTCACTTCAGATTGTATAAAGATGTCTTTCTTATGGAAGTCATGCATAGAAGCGATGGAAACAATGAACATTGGAAGGCAAAGTTCATTGATGGCCTCCCAAGTCTTTTTACTGAAAGAGTAAGAAGAAAACTACATGATAAGCATGATCAAATGGACATTCCTTATGATCAATATACGTATGGACATCTCATTGCCCTAGTAATAGAAGAAGGACTAGGATTATGCAATGATATGAAAATTCAACATATGATGAAGAATCAGAATCATGACAACATAAAAGAATTAGGTGAATTCTGTGATCAATTTGCCTATGATACAAAAATCCATTATCCAACCACTTCTTCTTCATCCAAGCCTCCTAGGATTTCCTCAAAACATCCTAAACCGCATAAAATATACTTTTCCAAAAAGAAATTTAGACATAAAGAATCCAAATATAGACCCCAACCACATCAGAAGTCTCATAACAGCAAAGTCAAAGCCATCTGTTATAAGTGTGGCTTAACTGGACACTTTGCCAACAAATGCCGATCTAAGTTCAAAAACTTCATGAGTTAGCTTTCGATAAAGAAACAAAATAAAAGATTCTGAACTGCCTCTCTGAAAACAGTTCCACTACTAATTCAGATGATGACGTTGCATATATTTTTGCATTTGAATCTGATTCTTCTGTCACATCTGAACAACCTGATCAACCTTGCTGCAGCTCTAAGAACTGCAATGCCATAACAGAAACCAATTATTGGAAGGCAATAGTTGAGATGAACGGTTTAGATCTGAAAGGACCAGGTCTAAATGTATTAACTGATACTCAACGATCTCTTCTTGCCACAGCTGATCAAATCACTGATCCAGAAATGAAACTCAAGTTTTTGGAAACTTGCTACAAAGAATATTCCACTCCTGAGATCAAACCTGTAGAAAATTATAGTATAAAAGAATTATTAAACCGAATTCAACAGGAGTATATACCTCATAAACCCGTAACCATTTCTGATCTAAAGATGGAGATTAATATTATTAAATCCGACATCCAACAGTTAAAAACTACACATCAAATATTTTCTCATGAGTTAAATCTCTTCAAACAGTTTACAGCCAAAGGGAAAGCCCTTGTAATCTTCCCAGACCTGCCTTCACCAAATCAGCTAGGACAAAGTCAAGGTCAAACTTTGACCTCACCAGATCAGCCAGGTCAAAGTCAAGGTCAACCTTTGACCTCACCAGATCAGCCAGGTCAAAGTCAAGGTCAAACTTTGACTTTCCCAGATCAGCCTTGTCAGATCTCACCAGATCAGACAAAAGAAAATAATCCGTACCTGTTCCTTCTAAACCAGGTCACCTTTCAGAAGTGGTATACAAAAATTACCTTAGTAATCAAACCTGATTTTCTCATTACTGACGCCATTGTCTTAGTAGATAGTGGTGCAGATATGAATTGTATTCATGAAGGTTTAATCCCTCTAAAATACTTTCACGCAACCACTCAATCTCTCACAAGCGCCAGTGGGAATTCTCTGAGAATTCAATATAAAATACCAGAAGCACTTATTTGCAAACAGGGAGTTTGCATACCTGCCTCATTTGTGTTAATTAAGAATATGACACAAAGTATCATATTAGGCAATCCTTTCCTCAATTCAATTATGCCTATTACCAGAATTGATACCTCTGGTATCCATACAGTTATTGATACTGTTGGAATTTCCTTTGAATTCATTTCCAAACCGTATACTAAAGAGGTTGATATCATCAGACATCTGATTAATAATAAAACAAATCAAATTAACTTATTACAAAAAGAAATACACTTCTTAACTATTGATCAACGTATTCAACAACCAGCATTACAAAAGAGAATTCACACTATTCTTCATGAATTCCAATCTGAAACTTGTAGTGATATCCCTAATGCCTTTTGGGATAGAAAGAAACACATTATCTCCTTGCCATATCAGCCTGACTTCAATGAGAAGAATATTCCTACCAAATCAAGACCTAGTCAAGTGTATTTCTTTTTTGTTCAGGATTGGATATCTAATCCATTGTAGTGCATCATTTAATGGTTTATAATTGATCACTAATCTAGGTGATCCTCTTTCTATCTCGGCATTTTTGTTTACATAGAAACGAATACAACTCCAGGGAGATTTACTGGGTCTAATTAATTTCTTTGTTAATAAAGATTCAATGTCAGTTTTGCAAAGTTCTAAATCTAGTTGAAGCTGACATGTATAAAACTGCCTTTACTGTACCTTTTGGCTATTTTGAATGGAATGTTTTACCATTTGGTGTTAAAAATGGTCCATCTGAATTCCAGCATATCATGAATGATATTTTTAATGCTTACACTGAATTCATTATCTGTTACATTGATGATGTCTTAATTTTCTCATCATCCATAGACCAACATTTTAAACATCTTCATATTCTTAAGCATGTGATTATTCGAAATGGTTTAGTATTATCTACTCCTAAAATGAAATTATTTCAAACAACTATTAGATTCTTAGGCCATAACATTTCTAATGGCACAATTATCCCTATTAACCGTAGTATAGATTTTCCATCTAAATTTTCAGATAAAATAAAAGACAAAACACAATTACAACGCTTTCTAGGAAGTTTAAATTATATACGAGACTTTTATCCCCAATTAGCTCAGGATACTGCCCTGTTAATTCAGAGGCTTCAGAAAAAACCTATACCTTGGACATCAGATCTTACCTTAGCTGTTAAAAATATTAAAGCTAAAATTCTACAATTACACTGTTTAGCTTTACCACATCCGTTATGGAAGAAAATTGTAAAAACTGATGCCTCTAACCTAGGTTATAGAGGTATTCTGAAACAGTAAAACCCCTAAACTCATAAAGAAGAATTATTAAGATTCACCTCTGGTACTTGGAAAGGACCAGCCCAAGTTGGTATCAGAGCCATGATTAGTCTTGGTTATAGTACTAGTTATATCCTTTTTATATTAAGCATACATGGTCACACACACACACATGTCTGAACTAAGCTCTGCATCTATACAATCCGTAGCTAATACTGTAGCCTCCACCTCTGAGGTAACCAAATTAATTGCATATCAAGATGTAAAAGAAGCCTTAGATAAATTGACTATACTTAAGGTTAAACCTGACACAATTTATAAAATTGGAACCTTTGATTTCACTAGCCGTAAAATCATTAAAACATTTGAATATGTCATTCCATTACAGCATAATGATGATGTTTTATATCTGTTGCATTTGGATGATTTATATCCCTTCATGCAAAAATATAAATATGTGCATATAGGTTTAGTGCAAATAGCATTAAAACCCTTAACTCTGTTAGGACAGAACACCAGCATACAATGCACCCTTAGAGATGGTAGGTGTCTAAACTGGAAAGCTTCCCTGATGGGAGCCATAGAAACTAGTTTATCTCATGGACCTATTTACTTTAATATTTATCCGAATTTAAGTATTGCTTTATCTGACAGAAATCTAGCCAAAGTTCTTGAACTAAGAGTTTAATCCCATGGCTATGATTATCTTCCCGGATCATCTCCCTTTGCTATCCTCTTTAGGATTCATCTTAAGGTTTTTACAACCTTGAATCCTTATACTAGAAAGCAAAGTGAGCAAGGACATACAGTCCTAATAGATACTAATCTATTTAACAGCCAAGTGGCTGTTCCTCGAATGATTCCCTGATCTGACATCACATTTCCTGACACCTGGCAAATTCCCCAGGCTGTCCTTACCAGACCTGTCCTCCGACAATCTCTTGATGATGTCATCCAAACTCAAGGTGGCAATGTCTACCTTCGTTTTCAAAGACCACCTCTACCTCTAACCAGAAGCCCTTCTAGTCTCAGTCGCCAAACTATACCCCCTATCAGGTGGATCTCCCCGAATCTTCTCGGGCCTCTTTCACTGAACCTTCTAGATCAGAGGAATCTGATCATTTTCCCCCCCCGAGGATCAGATTAGAGGAATTCACATCAGCGACAATCAGATTCCTCATGGTGTTTATGAATCCACCATAAACAGAAGGCCTATGAGCCCTACCGCAAGTGACATGCAATTCAACATTTAGATGAATTTTACACCCAATAGCATGTTAAGACAAAGTCTTCACCAGGATTTTATGCAACCAAAATATAAGGATTTTCGAGATTGGTATTTCACCAACCATAATCCTCAACAGCTCTTAGATCTGAAGAACATGTACTACTTCCAATTAGAACAGAATCAATCCCTTCAGTATTTTCCTGAATGGTCTTACCAGCTCACTCAAAGAGTCAAAATTAAGGATGACCAACAGTTACAAGTTCTCACCAATATACAAAGAACTTTTCTTTCCTTTGAAATAGAATGCTCATGTGTTGAGCTCTTAAGTTTGCCTTACTCTCTCTCTCTCTCTCTCTCTCCTCTCTTCTTCCTATCACTGTTCTGAGCACACCTGCACATATACACTGCTGTTGTCACCAGGAGCTCCAGTGCTCCCTTACCGTAAGTTCCTTCTTCCCCATACTCTCTGTTCATGAGACCATGTATGTATTAATGTAAGTCGTATATAACCATGACTATAAACTCTACTAATCATGATCCTGTTGCTAGCCCATGGCATTCAATATGTATCTGTTATGGTTGAGAAAGTACTCACTGTACTACAGTAAGATCAGGAACCAATCACTGAACACTGAGTGGGACGTCACCCAAGTCACGTCTGGGTAAGGTCTGTTGAGCAGAGATTGCGTTAAGACCGTTGACCCTTGTAAAACGTTGACAGACGTGCTCAGTGTAAGTTATTTTGGTATCTGATCTCACTGAACCTACAGTGTTTTGCCTCCTCACCGTACGGGTGCGTGTAGGTTAGCCCAAGTTGGTATAAGGCTGGTGGGACAATTGGCTCTGATACAGTGTTTTGCCTCCTCACTGTACCGGTGCGTGTAGGTTAGCCCAAGTTGGTATCAGAGCCATGATTAGTCTTGGTTATAGTACTGTTTATATCCTTTTTATATTAAGCATACATGGTCACACACACACACATGTCTGAACTAAGCTCTGCATCTATACAATCTGTAGCTAATACTGTAGCCTCCACCTCTGAGGTAACCGAATTAATTGCATATCAAGATGTAAAAGAAGCCTTAGATAAATGGACTATACCTAAGGTTAAACCTGACACAATTTATAAAATTGGAACCTTTGATTTCACTAGCCGTAAAATCATTAAAACATTTGAATATGCCATTCCATTACAGCATAATGATGATGTTTTATATCTGTTGCATTTGCATGATTTATATCCCTTTATGCAAAAATATAAATATGTGCATATAGGATTAGTGCAAATAGCATTAAAACCCTTAACTCTGTTAGGACAGAACACCAGCATACAATGCACCCTTAGAGATGGTAGGTGTCTAAACTGGAAAGCTTCCCTGATGGGAGCCATAGAAACTAGTTTATCTCATGGACCTATTTACTTTAATATTTATCCGAATTTAAGTATTGCTTTATCTGACAGCAATCTAGCCAAAGTTCTTTAACTAAGAGTTTAATCCCATGGCTATGATTATCTTCCCGGATCATCTCCCTTTGCTACTCTTTAGGATTCATCTTAAGGTTTTAACAACCTTGAATCCTTATACTAGAAAGCAAAGTGAGCAAGGACATACAGTCCTAATAGATACTAATCTATTTAACAGCCAAGTTGCTGTTCCTCGCATGATTCCCTGGTCTAACATCACCTTTCCTGACACCTGGCAAATTCCCCAGTCTGTCCCTACCAGACTTGTCATCTGAAAATCTCTTGATGATGTCATCCAAACTATAGGTGGCAATGTCTACCTTCATTTTCAAAGACCACCTCTGCCTCTGACCAGAAGCCCTTCTAGTCTCAGTCGCCAATCTATACCCCCCTATCAGGTGGATCTCCCTGAATCTTCTCGAGCCTCTTTCACTTAACCTTCCAGATCAGAGGAACCTGATCATTTCCCCCCGGAGGATCAGATTAGAGGAATTCACATCAGCGACAATCAGATTCCTCATGGTGCTTATGAATCCACCATAAACAGAAAGCCTATGAGCCCTACCGCAAGTGACATGCAATTCAACATTTAGATGGATTTTACACTCAATAGCATGTTAAGACAAAGTCTTCACCAGGATTTTATGCAACCACATTATAAGGATTTCCGAGATTGGTATTTCACTAACCATAATCATCAACATCTCTTAGATTTGAAGAACCTGTACTACTTCCAATTAGAACAGAATCAATCCCTTCAGTCTTTTCCTGAATGGTATTACCAGCTCACTCAAAGAGTCAAAATTAAGGATGACCAACAGTTATAAGTTCTCACCAATATACAAAAAACTTGGATAACCATAACATGAGTTAGCTCTCGATGAAGAAACAAAAAAAAACAAAAAAAAACAAGTTGGTTAACTGATACTCAACGATCTCTTCTTACCTTAACTTGGGCTAACCTACACGTACCCGTACAGTGAGGAGGCAAAACACTGTAGGTTCAGCGAGATCAGATACCAAAATAACTTACACTGAGCACGTCTGTCAACGTTTTACTGGGGTCAACGGTCTTAACGCAATCTCTGCTCAACAGACCTTACCCAGACGCGACTTGGGTGACGTCCCACTCAGTGTTCATTGATTGGTTCCTGATCTTACTGTAGTACAGTGAGTACTTCCTCAACCGTAACAGATATATATTGAGTGCCATGGGCTAGCAATAGGATCATGATTAGTAGAGTTTATAGTCATGGTTATATATGGCTTACATTAATACATACATGGTCTCATGAATAAAGAGTATGGGGAAGAAGGAACTTACGGTAATGGAGCATAGGAGCTCCTGGTGACAACATCAGTGTATATGTGCAGGTGTGCTCAGAACAGTGATAGGAAGAAGAGAGGAGAGAGAGAGAGAGAGAGAGAGAGAGAGTAAGGCAAACTTAAGAGCTCAACACATGAGAATTCTATTTCATAGGAAAGAAAAGTTCTGCCCTCAACAAGGGTGAGAGGCCCTTTTATAATACAGAAAGGAAGTTAACTAGAGTACAAGCGTAGATAAAAAGTAACTTAACTTAGGCTAAAAGTAACTATACAACAGTAGCTACGCTTTAATAATTACATAACATAGGGTGGCGTGCTAAACATCGTCCACGTGTTCGGATGTGAGAGAAGTACTGTAGAACCCTTTCTCTGCTACTATTTTGTGTCTGACAGCTAAGAGAGTTACTGTAGAACCATTTGTCTGTTACTGTTTTATGCATGATAGCTACGCGGATAGGCTTAGTGGAGTTTGCCTTTTCCTTTCTGGTCTTTGTCCTTTTTGTGTTGGTCAGAAATGATTGCTGCTAAGGAATCCCAGAAGTCAGCAATTGTAGGCTCTGGTGGCTCTTCTGTCGTTGGCAGGTCTGGTGTCAGGTCTGGGAGGTCATCCTTGGGGTCTTGACTTTCACTAGCAAGGATATTGGAAGCATTATGCTGACTGAGGTCCAGACTGAGACCATTTCCATATCCATGGGATATTAAATCGGATAATAAATTATATCCAAGCTTTGGAGACAGTATTATTTTGCTGAAAAAGGGCATATTGTGAATGCCACTCTTTAAATTCAGTTTTTAAGATTTCTGGTGAAGTCTCAAAGGTAATACCAACTTTATCCCACCAAAGGAGGAACCAGTTTGGTAATCCTGTGTCTAATACTTCAGGACAAATACGGATAAACCATGCATGGTTTCTTATCGGGTTCTGATAATAAAATGTGTTGGTAAATGATTCAATATAATCCCAATAACTGTATTTAATTATTTTCTGGTGTATTTCCATTGTTTTGGTAGTATGAGGATGTAAACCCCATTGATTAATGGAAATAAAATTTCGGATGACAGCCTTACTAAAAGTAATTGGGCTGGTATTTCGGTTAGAGTCATGAAAAGTATGTCTAATTTCCATGCTTCCAGATTGAACTACTATAGCCTCATATATGTACCTATAATGTTCAAACCGGGTTGGATACTGTTGTGTGGAGAGATAATGATTTTTTATCTCCCATGGATCTTCCATCCATTTTTCATCATTCGGTTCAATAATGAGGATTAGTTCCTCAGAATTTCAGTTCAGTATTTACTGTTCGAGTGTCAAGAAGACTTCTTTTGCACTCTTACGAGTAGCCTCTGGAACACTGGGGAATTCTGAAGGCCAGAAAATCCCATCATTCGAATCTTGCAGATTGATTTTGCCACGTCCGCGCCCACGAGAGCTACAGCCTCTTCCTCGGTTATTCATGATTGAATTTTTCCTATAAATATTCACGGGTTAGAAAATCAGGAAGAGAATTTTGTTCACCCTTAATATTTCAATATCAAAATCAAAGATAGATAAGATACTTTGCCATGATGCAAATATTTGTTTTGTTGCTAAATTTTGAACATCTTTTTTGAAAATCTGTTTTGCAGCAGAGCAATCAACACGGATAAGGAAATGTTGATTTAAAAGATCATCTTGAAATTTTAATACACATTTCACGATTGCTAAACATTCTTGTTTAATTGTTGGATAATTCTAGGCTGGTCCTTTCCAAGTACTAGAGGTGAATCTTAATAATTCTTCTTTATGAGTTTGATGGTTTAATTGTTTCAGAATACCTCCATAACCTAGGTTAGAGGCATCAATTTCTACAATTTTCTTCCATAACGAATGTGGTAAAGCTAAATAGTGTAATTGTAGAATTTTAGCTTTAATATTTTTAACAGCTAAGGTAAGATCTGATGTCCAAGGTATAGGTTTTTTCTGAAGCCTCTGAGTTAACAGGGCAGTATCCTGAGCTAATTGGGGATAAAAGTCTCGGATATAATTTAAACTTCCTAGAAAGCGTTGTAATGGTGTTTTGTCTTTTATTTCATCTGAAAATTTAGATGCAAAATCTATACTACGGTTAATAGGGATAGTTGTGCCATTAGAAATGTTATGGCCTAAGAATCTAACAGTTGTTTGAAATAATTTCATTTTAGGAGCAGATAATCACATGCTTAAGAATATGAAGATGTTTAAAATGCTGGTCTATGGATGATGAGAAAATTAAGACATCATCAATGTAACAGATAATGAATTCAGTGTAAGCATTAAAAATATCATTCATGATATGATGGAATTCAGATGGACCATTTTTAACACCAAATGGTAAAACATTCCATTCAAAATGGCCAAAAGGTATAGTAAAGACAGTTTTATACCTGTCAGCTTCAGCTATTTGGATTTTCCAGAATCCAGATTTCAGATCAAATTTTGAAAAGATCACAGCATCATAAAGTCTATCTAGTAGATCTTTTTTATTTGGGATTGGATATCTAATCCATTGTAATACATCATTTAATGGTTTGTAATTGATCACTAATCTAGGTGATCCTTTTTCTATCTCGGCATTTTTGTTTACATAGAAACTAGTACAACTCCAGGGAGATTTACTGGGTCTAATTAATTTCTTTGTTAATAAAGATTCAATGTCAGTTTTGCAGAGTTCTAAATATTCCTTTTTCATTTGACTAGGTCTTGATTTGGTAGGAATATTCTTCTCATTGAAGTCAGGCTGATATGACAAAGTTATAATATGTTTCTTTCTATCCCAGAAAGCATTGGGGATATCACTACAAGTTTCAGATTGGAATTCATGGAGAATAATGTGAATTCTTTTTTGTAGTGCAGGTTGTTGAATACGTTGGTCTACAGTTAAGAAGTGTATTTCGTTTTGTAATAAATTGATCTGATTGGTCTTATTTTCAATCAGATGTCTGATGATATCTACTTCCTTTGTATACGGTTTGGTAATGAATTCAAAGTAAATATCAACTGTATCAACCACTGTATGGATACCAGAGGTATCAATTCTGGTAATAGGCATAATGGAATTAAGGAAAGGATTGCCTAAGATAATACTTTGTGTCATATTCTTGATGAGCACAAATGATGCAGGTATGCAAACTCCCTGTTTGCAGATAAGCGCTTCTGGTATTTTGTATTGAATTCTCATTGAATTCCCACTGGCGCTTGTGAGAGATTGAGTAGTTGTATGAAAATATTTTAAAGGAATTAATCCTTCATGGATACAATTCATATCTGCACCACTATCTACTAAGACAATGGCGTCAGTTATGAGGAAATCAGGTTTGATTACTAAGGTAATCTTAGTATACCATTTCTGAAACGTTACCTGGTTTAGAAGGAAGAGATACGAATTATTCTCTTTTGTCTGATCTGGTGAGATCTGACAAGTCTGATCTGGAGAGGTCAAAGTTTGACTTTGACTTTGACCTGGCTGATCTGGTGAAGTCAAAGGTTGACCTTGACTTTGACCTGGCTGATCTGGTGAAGGCAGATCTGGGAAGACTACAGGGGCTTTCCCTTTGGCTGTAGAGTGTTTGAAGAGATTTAACTCATTAGAAAAGATTTGATGTGCAGTGTTTAACTGTTGGATGTCAGATTTAACAATATTAATTTCCATTTTCAGATCAGAAATGGTTACGGGTTTATGAGGTATATACTCCTGTTGAATTCGGTTTAATAATTCTTTCATACTGTAATTTTCTACAGGTTTGATCTCAGGAGTGGAATATTCTTTGTAGCAAGTTTCTAAAAATTTGAGTTTCATTTCTGGATCAGTGATTTGATCAGCTGTGACAAGAAGAGATCGTTGAGTATCAGTTAATACATTTAGACCTGGTCCTTTCAGATCTAAACCGTTCATCTCAACTATTGCCTTCCAATAATTGGTTTCTGTTATGGCATTGCAGTTCTTAGAGCTGCAGAAAGGTTGATCAGATTGTTCAGATGTGACAGAAGAATCAGATTCAGATGCAGAAATATATGCAACGTCATCATCTGAATTAGTAGTGGAACTGTCTTCAGAGAGGCAGTTCAGAATCTTTTGTTTTGTTTCTTCATCGAGGGCTAACTCATGAAGTTTTCTTTTGAACTTAGATTGGCATTTGTTGGCAAAGTGTCCAGTTAAGCCACACTTATAACAGATGGCTTTGACTTTGCTGTTATGAGACTTCTGATGTGGTTGGGGTCTATATTTGGATTCTTTATGTCTAAATTTCTTTTTGGAAAAGTATTTTTTATGCGGTTTAGGATGTTTTGAGGAAATCCCTGGAGGCTTGGATGAAGAAGAAGTGGTTGGATAATGGATTTTTGTATCATAGGCAAATTGATCACAGAATTCACCTAATTCTTTTCTGTTGTCAAGATTCTGATTCTTCATCATATGTTGAAGTTTTATATCATTGCACAATCCTAGTCCTTCTTCTATTACTAGGGCAATGAGATGTCCATCCGTATATTGATCATAAGGAATGTCCATTTGATCATGCTTATCACGTAGTTTTCTTCTTACTCTTTCAGCAAAAAGACTTGGGAGGCCATCAATGAACTTTGCCTTCCAATGTTCATTGTTTGCATCACTTCTCTGCATGACTTTCATAAGAAAGACATCTTTATACCATCTGAAGTGAGTTAGAGAAGGGCATCTCAGGTTTTGGATAAGTTCTCTGTGCCTATCAGTATTGACAATTCCTGGGCCAAGGAAATGGTGAATAATGGATTGGGCCAGGGTGTAACAAGCATCTTCAGTTCTGGTATGAGTACCAGTAATTGGGTCAATATGTATTTTGAAAGAGTCTAAGATTTCTTGGCGTTGACTTTCAGTGAGACAATTGTCCCACCAGCCTTTCAGTATTCCTGTGAAACCGTTGACCAGGAATCTGCAGATCTGGTGATCTGTATTCTCATTCTGTTTACATACAGAAGAATACATGATCATTTGGTGAATGGTCTCAAAGACCTGATATTCGGTTTTACCATCTATGTTCCATTCGTAGATGGTTTTCCCATGGTAAGATTTCTGAGAATGAAGAAAGTCTTCTTCATATAAGATATCTTGGAGAGTAGGTATGGGATAATAATACCTACTTGGTCCAGTTAAAGCCGTACGAGTAGTAGGTCGTTTTGAATAGCTAGAAGATAGTTTGTTGATGGAATCATCAAAATTATTTTGAATATCTAAGATTTGAGAGAGGGAATACTCTTCAGATTCTTCAGGATTTGGTGCATCCTGATTCATCATGTTTAACTGTCCTGAAGATGATTCAGGTGGTCTTATCAGGTGTAGAGATCTTTAAGTTTTTGATCTTATCCATAATGTTTTCCATGAAGTCTTCCTCCTTCTTACTCGATTTTAATTTAAAATTCTGGACATCTAAAGGAGGTTTAAGAGTTACTGGTTTAATAGTTAATTTGGGTTTATCCATAGGAGGAGTTTTAGATTAGATCTCCTGGATTTGAGAAACCTGTTCCTCGATCCTAGTTAGCTGCGTTCCTATAGTTTGAAGGAAGATGTTGGTGTAATTGTTCTGTTTGGTTACATGTACAATGTCTTTGACCTCAACAATGTCTTGATGGTTGGTCTTATCTGGCACCTCAGTATATGGGTTAATGACCAATGGTTTTTGGTTACCTTGTCCTGGAGCCAGTTCTAAGGATAAAGGTGGTGAATGAATAGCATGGTAAGTTCTACCAGTGGTGGTTATCCAAGTTTTTTGTATATTGGTGAGAACTTGTAACTGTTGGTCATCCTTAATTTTGCCTCTTTGAGTGAGCTGGTAATACCATTCAGGAAAAGACTGAAGGGATTGATTCTGTTCTAATTGGAAGTAGTACAGGTTCTTCAGATCTAAGAGCTGTTGAGGATTATGGTTGGTGAAATACCAATCTCGGAAATCCTTATAATGTGGTTGCATAAAATCCTGGTGAAGACTTTGTCTTAACATGCTATTGGGTGTAAAATCCATCTAAATGTTGAATTGCATGTCACTTGCGGTAGGGCTCATAGGCATTCTGTTTACGGTGGATTCATAAACACCATGAGGAATCTGATTTTCGCTGATGTGAATTCCTCTAATCTGATCCTCCGGGGGGAAAAATGATCAGATTTCTCCGATCTGGAAGGTTCAGTGAAAGAGGCCCGAGAAGATTCGGGGAGATCCACCTGATAGGGGGGTATAGTTTGGCGACTGAGACTAGAAGGGCTTCTGGTCAGAGGCAGAGATGGTATTTGAAAATGAAGGTAGACATTGCCACCTTGAGTTTGGATGACATCATCAAGAGATTGTCGGATGACAGGTCTGGTAGGGACATCCTGGGGAATTTTCCAGGTGTCAGGAAAGGTGATGTCAGACCAGGGAATCATGCGAGGAACAACCACTTGGTTGTTAAATAGATTAGTATCTATTAGGACTGTATGTCCTTGCTCACTTTGCTTTCTATAAGGATTCAAGGTTGTTAAAACCTTAAGATGAATCTTAAAGAGGATAGCAAAGGGAGATGATCCGGGAAGATAATCATAGCCATGGGATTGAATTCTTAGTTCAAGAACTTTGGCTAGATTGCTGTCAGATAAAGCAATACTTAAATTCAGATAAATATTAAAATAAATAGGTCCATGAGATAAACTAGTTTCTATGGCTCCCATCAGGGAAGCTTTCCAGTTTAGACACCTACCATCTCTAAGGGTGCATTGTATGCTGGTGTTCTGTCCTAACAGAGTTAAGGGTTTTAATGCTATTTGCACTAATCCTATATGCACATATTTATATTTTTGCATGAAGGGATATAAATCATGCAAATGCAACAGATATAAAACATCATCATTATGCTGTAATGGAATGGCATTTCCAAATGTTTTAATGATTTTACGGCTAGTGAAATCAAAGGTTCCAATTTTATAAATTGTGTCAGGTTTAACCTTAGGTATAGTCCATTTATCTAAGGCTTCTTTTACATCTTGATATGCAATTAATTCGGTTACCTCAGAGGTGGAGGCTACAGTATTAGCTACGGATTGTATAGATGCAGAGCTTAGTTCAGACATGTGTGTGTGTGTGTGACCATGTATGCTTAATATAAAAAGGATATAAACAGTACTATAACCAAGACTAATCATGGCTCTGACACCAACTTGGGCTAACCTACACGCACCCGTACAGTGAGGAGGCAAAACACTGTAGGTTCAGTCTGAAGCCTCTGAGTTAACAGGGCAGTATCCTGAGCTAATTGGGGATAAAAGTCTCGGATATAATTTAAACTTCCTAGAATGCTCATGTGTTGAGCTCTTAAGTTTGCCTTACTCTCTCTCTCTCTCTCTCCTCTCTTCTTCCTATCACTGTTCTGAGCACACCTGCACATATACACTGCTGTTGTCACCAGGAGCTCCAGTGCTCCCTTACCGTAAGTTCCTTCTTCTCCATACTCTCTGTATTAATGTAAGCCGTATATAACCATGACTATAAACTCTACTAATCATGATCCTGTTGCTAGCCCATGGCACTCAATATGTATCTGTTATGGTTGAGGAAGTACTCAAAGAGTCAAAATTAAGGATGACCAACAGTTACAAGTTCTCACCAATATACAAAAAACTTGGATAACCACCACTGGTAGAACTTACCATGCTATTCATCCACCACCTTTATCCTTAGAACTGGCTCCAGGACAAGGTAACCAAAAACCATTGGTCATTAACCCATATACTGAGGTGCCAGATAAGACCAACCATCAGGATATTGTTAAGGTAAAAGATATTGTACCTGTAACCAAACAGAACAATTACACCAACCTCTTCCTTCAAACTATAGGAACACAGTTAACTAGGATCGAGGAACAGGTTTCTCAAATCCAGGAAACCCAATCTAAAACTCCCCATATGGATAAAGCCAAATTAACTATTGAACCAGTAACTTTTAAACCTCCTTTAAATGTACAGAATTTTAAATTAAAATCGAGTAAGAAGGAGGAAGACTTCATGGAAACCACTATTGATAAGATCAAAACCTTAAAGATCTCTACACCTGATAAGACCACACCTGAATCATCTTCAGGACAGTTAAACATGATGAATCAGGATGCACCAAATCCTGAAGAATCTGAAGAGTATTCCCTCTCTCAAATCTTAGATATTCAAAAGAATTTTGATGATTCCATCAACAAACTATCTTCTAGCTATTCAAAACGACCTACTACTCGTACGGATTTAACTGGACCAAGTAGGTATTATTATCCCAGACCTACTCCCCAAGATATCTTATATGAAGAAGACTTTCTTCATTCTCAGAAATCTTACCATGGGAAAACCATCTATGAATGGAACTTAGATGGTAAAACTGAATATCAGGTCTTTGAGACCATTCACCAAATGATCATGTATTCTTCTGTATGTAAACAGAATGAGAATACAGATCACCAGATCTGCAGATTCCTGGTCAACGGTTTCACAGGAAAACTGAAAGGCTGGTGGGACAATTGTCTCACTGAAAGTCAACGCCAAGAAATCTTAGACTCTTTCAAAATACATATTGACCCGATTACTGGTACTCATACCAGAACTAAAGATGCCTGTTATACCCTGGCCCAATCCATTATTCACCATTTCCTTGGCCTAGGAATTGTCAATATTGATAGACACCGAGAACTTCTCCATAACCTGAGATGCCCTTCTCTGACTCAAGATGGTATAAAGATATCTTTCTTATGAAAGTCATGCAGAGAAGTGATGCAAACAATGAACATTGGAAGGCAAAGTTCATTGATGGCCTCCCAAGTCTTTTTGCTGAAAAAGTAAGAAGAAAACTACGTGATAAGCATGATCAAATGGACATTCCTTATGATCAATATACGTATGGACATCTCATTGCCCTAGTAATAAAAGAAGGACTAGGATTGTGCAATGATATGAAACTTTAACATATGATGAAGAATCAGAATCTTGACAACAGAAAAGAATTAGGTGAATTCTGTGATCAATTTGCCTATGATACAAAAATTCATTATCCAACCACTTCTTCTTCATCCAAGCCTCCTAGGATTTCCTCAAAACATCCTAAACCGCATAAAAAATACTTTTCTAAAAAGAAATTTAGACATAAAGAATCAAAATATAGACCCCAACCACATCAGAAGTCTCATAACAGCAAAGTCAAAGCCATCTGTTATAAGTGTGGCTTAACTTGACACTTTTCGAACAAATGCCGATCTAAGTTCAAAAGAAAACTTCATGAGTTAGCTCTCGATGAAGAAACAAAACAAAATATTCTAAACTGCCTCTCTGAAGACAGTTCCACTACTAATTCAGATGATGACATTGCATATATTTTTGCATCTGAATCTGATTCTTCTGTCACATCTGAACAAACTGATCAACCTTGCTACAGCTCTAAGAACTGCAATGCCATAACAGAAACCAATTATTGGAAGGCAATAGTTGAGATGAACGGTTTAGATCTGAAAGGATCAAGGTGGCAATGTCCCTACCAGACCTGTCATCCGACAATCTCTTGATGATGTCATCCAAACTCAAGGTGGCAATGTCTACCTTCATTTTCAAAGACCACCTCCTAGTGCGTTAAAAGAAAGTTTTAGGTACCATATATGCTTCCTTGATGACTACTCTAGATTTTCCTAGATGAAACCTTTAATGTTGATGTCATAGGCCTTACAAGTGTTCATTATTTTCAAAATAATGGTTAAAAAACAACTCCAGAAACAACAAAAATGGTTTATGAGATTGAAAGTGGAGAATTAGGCCTTTTGACAA
>QANY01007120.1:0-11192 GCA_003255025.1 Datisca glomerata | reverse complement strand
CATTTTAGAAATGCATTTATAAACAACATTACAACAAGATATAGGCCTAAAGTCACCAACCTTAGAAGGATTGGGGACCTTAGGTATAAGAGTAATGGCAGTAGAGTTAACCTGTTTCAATAAAGATTGGGAGCTAAAAAACTCCAAAACAGCCTTAGTAACATCTTTGCCCACAACATGCCAACATCTTTTGAAGAAACCAGCAGAGAAGCCATCTGGACCAGGGGCTTTACTACTCCCCAAACTAAAGATAGTTGTGTGAACGTCTTCCTCTGTATAAGGGTGGTTGAGGATAGCTAAGTGAGCTTGAGAGAGCTTATTAGGGAGAATCTGAGAGAGAACACTCCAATCCACCTCCTGATCAATGTGAGAAGTCCCAAGAAGATTCCTATAATAAGAAAGGATTTGATCTTTGATAGCCTGGTCACCAGTAATAAGGTCACTCTCAATTTTTTTTTTTTTTTTGCATACAAGTCTTGTATCAATATATTCATACGCATAAAGATATACATACAAATACGTACTTACAAACACTGGTTTCAGTATTATCAGAAGTAGAAGACAGTTTTCTACATAATGTTCAGTAAACAACAAGATAAAACAGTATGGATCTGTTGAATCAGTATAATACATATATAATGCTTACACTAAACCCATGGCCATGAAATTATGACATGGGTTTGTTTTTTCACTCCAATGGGAGGAATAATATCTGATAAATGTAGAATTTGAATGCTGATTTTTTTTGGAATGCAATTATGCAGAGACCAAAAAGGATTAGCAACAATTCAATTGAAAACGATATCACTGTGGAAGAACTGGGGGAGCAATCGCACGAGTATTGTACGATCTGCAGTGGCTGCATTTCTGCCCAATTATGTGGAAGTAAACTTCTGTTGTGTCATTGCAGTCATTGCACAAAATCCATACCTTCTTGCACCGGTAGTCGTCAGGCATAACAGTTGCTTCAATCTCATCATCCAATCTCTTCCAGGTTCTAGACTTGTCGACCACTAACTTGGAACATATCGGACAACAGTATTTATCACGCTTTATCATCTCAAAATAACATTCATGATGCATTGTGTGGCCACATTTCATGACAGTTGTGTCTTTCATCGAGTCAAAAAGGTACTCGTAACATATCGGACAGTGATGCCTCATGGAGTTCTCGACGCACAAATGATCGTCCCGAAGATTAACAGAGTAACAAGAACCACACTTCTTGCAGTGAAAAAAATTCTCACGACCACCAACTCTACAGATCCCACAATCATCACAATGGAACTGCCCTTTATCTACATCGTCATCATAGAACTTGCGAATTTCACAGAAGTATTCCCCCATTCTAACACCACAGTTTGTACAAACTCGAGCAACCGGCTGCTCTGTGTCACAAACTGAACAAACGACTTGTTTGACATCGTGACGCACGAGTTCATGGCGATCAGAGGGGGTACTCAACATGCCCGTTGCCTCGTTGTGACAGTGACGGCATGGATAGATCTCGTTGCAACAGGGAGCTCGAATCTGACATCTTCTTCGATAATGCTTGCACCCGTAACCCATCTTGCCGAAATCAAGGCGTTCATCGACCGAGTCTTCCATTAGCATCGGGTAAATTCCTTATTACAGGAAGAAAAAGCTCAGACAAAGAGGCAGCGAAGGTCCAATGAGGGAGACAATTTCCTGGTTCGGAAAGGATGGGTCGATTTGCTTTACCCCTCTTTTGGAGGTGGCATGTACTTAAACTCACTTTCGACACCCAATAGACATTTGGGATAATATTTTGTAGTGTTCTGGTCCTTTTAGGTGCTTCAAGTGACGTACGTAGTCAAAAAGACCCAATGGGATGTGTTTAGGCCCAAATAAGATGATTTTGGGTAAACTTTGATCTTTTGGCATGTACTCCAACTAACTTTTGACACCCAATACATGGTTGGGATAAGAATTATAAGTGCTGTGGTCATTTTAGGCGCTTCTAGTGCCATACGGAGTCAAGAAAATCCAAAGGGAAGTGTTTAGGCCCAAACTAGATAAACTTGGCAGAATTTGGATGTTTTGGCGATGGCATGTACTTGAACTGACTTTTGACTCCGAATACATATTTGGGATAAGAATTTGGAGTGTTGTGGTATTTTTAGATGCTTCTAGTGCCCTACTGAGTCAAAAAGACCCAATGGAACATGTTTGGGCCCAAACTAGATGAACTTGGCTAAACTTAGATCTTTTGGGCATGGCATGTACTTGAGCTGACATTTCACACCCAATACACGTTCAGGATAAGAATTTGGACTGTTTTGGTCGTTCGTGTTCTTCTAATTCCATATGAAGTCTAAAAGATCCAATGGGACGTGTTTAGGCCCTAACTAGATGAATTTGGCTAATCATAGATCTTTTGGGCATGTAATGTACTCGAACTGACATTTAACACCCAATTTAGATTTGGGATAAGAATACAGAATATTGCGCTCCTTGTAGGTTCTTCCAGTGCCGTCGGAGTAAAAAGGACGCAATGGGATGTGTCTAGGCTGAAACTAGATGAACTTGGCGAAACTTGAATCTTTTAGGTATGACATGTACTCGAACTGACTTTTGGCACTCAATACACATATGGGATAATAATTTGGAGTGTTTTGGTCGTATTAGGTGCTACTAGTCTCGTACGGAGTCAAAAAGACCTATTGGGACATGTTTCGTCACAAACTAGATGAACTTGGCTAAACTTGGATCTTTTGGCCATGGCATGTACTCCAACTGATTTTTCACTCCCAATACAAGTTTGTGATAAGAATTTTGAGTTTGTTTGTCTTTTCAGGTTCTTCTAGTGTCATACAAAGTCTAAAGACCAAATGGGATGTGTTTAGGCCCAAACTAGATGAACTTGGATAAACTTGGATCTTTTCGACATTCTACACCCCAATACATATTTGGGATAAGAATTCAGAGTGTTGTGGTACACACTTTAGGTTCTTCTAGTGCTATCGGAGTCAAAAAGACTTAATGGGACGTGTTTAGGCCCAAACTAGATGAACTTCGCTAAACTTGGATCTTTTGGGCATGGCATGTACTCAAACTAACTTTTGACACCCAATACACATTTCAGATAACAACTTAGAGTGTTGTGGTCTTGGTTTAGGTGTTGATTGTGTCGTATAGAGTCAAAAAGAGCCAATGGGACGTGTCTAGGCCTACACTAGATAAACTTGGCTAAACTTGGATCTTTTGAGGATGGAATGTACCCGAACTGACTTTTGACACCCAGTACACAATTGGGACAAGAATTTGGAGTGTTATGGTGCTTCGAGTACTGTACGGAGTCAAAAAGACCCAATGGGAAGTGTTTAGGCCTAACTAGATGAACTTGGGTAAACTTTAATCTTTTATGGCATGCACTCGAACTAAATTTTGACAACCCATACACAGTTAGGAAAAGCATTTTAAATATTGTGATCATTTTAGGTGTTTCTAGTGCCATACGGAGTTAGAAACAACCAATGGGACTTTATTAGGCCCAACTAGATGAACTTGGCTTAATTTTCATGTTTTGGGCACAACATGTGCTCGAACTGCCTTTTGACACACAATACACATTTGGGAGAAGAATTGAAAGTGTTGTGATCGTTTTAGGTACTTCTAGTGCCATACGGAGTAAAAAAGATACAATGAGGCGTGTTTACACCCAAACTAGATGAACTTTGCTAAACTTGGATCTTTTGGGAATGACATGTACTTGAACTTATTTTGACACCCAATACACATTTGGGATAAGGATTTGGAGTGTCGTGGTCGTTTTAGATTCTTCTAGTGCCCTACGAAGTTAGAAAGACCTAATGGGACGTGTTTAGGCCAAACTAGATGAACTTGGCAAAACTTGGATTTTTTGGGCATGGCATGTACTTGAACTGACTTTTAATACCCAATACAAGTTCAGGATAAGCATTTGGACTGGTTTTGTCATTTCATGTTCTTCTAATGCCATACGAAGTCTAATAGACCCAATGAGACGTGTTTAGGCCCAAACTAGATGAACTTGGCTAAACTTGGATGTTTTGGCCATGGCCTATTCTCGAACTGAAATTTGCAAGGTTGATCACTCCCTTGATAAATCAAAATTCTGTATTCTACCAAGAACACAAGTACGCAAAGCAAAAGCTCGATGAATAATATTAATGACTAAAAAGTTCCATTTTACATCATATGATCCTTTATGTAGTGACCCTAAAATGAAATAAGCAAAAAATAAATAAAAGAAACGCAAAATCGAAATGAGCCCAAAATCCAGGACCCAACAAGCAACTTAAAATAAAAATAAAACTCTATTTAAGCCCAAACCCATAAAACACGTTAACAGCGGATTTGGCCTCATGTCATGGAATCCTCGTTCTGCCAAATCCAAGCCTTGCAAATAGTGATATGTTATAATTATCCTTGGTGACACCTTGGAATCTTCTAGAATAGCCTCTTTGTCATGCACATCCATGATTTGACTTGTAAAGCCTTTTTCATCCTTTTTGTTCTAGCTCGAGTCATTGGAACGCCAGTTCCTTGTAATGGATCTTGCAAGTCTTTGAAAACAGCATCTCGATCTCCATCATTCCCTCCCTCTTCAAAAAGATTCGTCCTTGAATCACCTACATCAAACAAAGATAAATCTGCCACATTAAAAACTGCACTAACATTACCATAGTTGCTTGGCAAATCTAGCTTGTAGACGTTATCAATGATTCGTTCCAAGACTTGAAAAGGTCCATCTCCTCTAGGCTGTAATTTTGATTTCCTTTGTGTAGGAAACCTCTCCATATGTATGTGCACCCAAATCCAATCTCTTGGTTGAAAAACAACATGCAAACGCTCCTTATTGGCTTGCTTAGCATATTGTTCATTCTTCCTCTCAATGTTAGCCCGAACCTTGGCATGTAAATCTTTCACAATATCTGCCATTTTCTTACCATCTAGATTAGCATGCTCATCACTAGGCAATGGAAAAATATCCACCAGAGTTAAAAGGTTAAAACTATAAACAACTTCAAAAGGTGAAGTTGAGTTTGGGGGATCAAAACACCTCCTATTTTTTCCACAAATTGAGGAAAAATAGGTCTGGAGCTAAAATTAATCAGCTTGAATATCACAATGGTATCATGTTGACTGACCCTTCTAAGATTGGCTAGTATATTATCCAGGCTTTCACTGACCTCTTGGGCACTCCCAACATTGAAAGAGAGCTGGATTGGGTATTCTTGACCCCATATTGCCTGAAAAGATTGGTTTGCATCAGATTGAGCTACTCCACCAGCCTATCATCAAAGAGGAGATAAAACAAGTGATTTTTAGCTTTAATAGCTCTAAAGCTTCGGGTCCAGATGGGGTTTCAGCTGGCTACTTCAAAAGAACTTGGCATATTGTTGGAGAGGAGGTTATTGAGGCTGTTTTAGAGTTCTTTGGCTCCCAATCTTTTTTTTTTCGGTAAACAAATTGTATAAACCAAAATATACTTACACATGTACAAGGGGGCATACCCTAGGAAATACAAAATTAGTGCCTAATCAGAGGCTTAAGATCTGCACGTAAAATAAACTAAAAATATGTAAAGTACTGGCTCCCAATCTTTATTAAAGCAGGTCAACAATACTTTTGTTTTTCTTATCCCTAAGGTCCCTAACCCCACTAGGGTTAGTGATTTTAGGCTTATTTCTTGTTGTAATGTTATCTATAAATGTATTATAAGCTTTTGGCAGATAAGGTGAAGCTGGTTCTCCCGGATCTAATCAGCCCGAACCAAAATGCCTTTGTTAAGGGAAGAAGAATAGCTGATAACATGTTCTTATCCTAAGATCTTGTTAGAATCTACCATCGAAAGGGTAATAGCCCAAGGCGTGCCCTAAAAATTGATTTGTAGAAGGCCTATGATTCTGTGAATCGGCACCTTATTGGCAGGATCCTTGATTGGTTGGGGTTCCCGGATAATTTCACCAAGTATGTTATGGAGTATATTTCTACCCCCACTTTCTCTATCAATATAAATGGTGAGCTAAAAGAGTTCTTTGAAGGGGCCAAGGGGATCAGACAAGGGGACTCTATTTCTCCTTATTTATTTGTTTTAGTAATGGAGGTTTTTTCTGGCATCTTTCATTTTGCTACCCATGACCCTAACTCTGAGTTCCATTGGAGGTGCAAAGAGCTCAAGATAGTTCATCTTTGCTTTGCAGATGATCTCTTCATTTTTGCAAAGGAAATGTGAAACTAGTCCAAATTATTAAGGAGGGTCTCCTTCTCTTTGAAGCCTTATCTGGGTTTCAGCCTAATCTTCTTCAGAGTCAAATCTTCTTTCCAGGGGTGTCTGATACTGTCCAGTAACAGATTTTGGAGATTATGCCTTTAACCGTGGGTTCTTTGCCTATGAGATACTTTGAAGTCCCCCTCATTACTTCTAAGTTGAGAAAGACTAACTGTGACTCCTTGCTCGAGAATATTGTGGCCAGAATCAGATATTGGGAAACAAAATATTTATCTTTTGTTGGGAGGCTTCAAATGATCAAGTCAATGTTGGCAGCTATGTTTCAATTCTGGTGTGAGTTGTTAATTATCCCCAAGGTCATTAAATTGGTCCAAGCAGCCCTTAGGAACTATATTTGGAATGCTAATGAGGCCAAGCAATCTAGGGCCAAAGTAGCTTGGGAGGATCTTTGTTTCCCTAAATCTCAGAGGGGTCTTGGTTTAAAGGACTTGATTCTGTCCAATAAAGTTTTAGTGGCAAGGCATCTTTGGTTCTTAATCTTAGAAAGATTGGTGCTTCACCTTCTTAGTGAAAAAGAGCTTCATTTTTATAACTCCTATTCTTTCTGATTGCTCTTGGTTTTGGAGAAAGATTCTAAAATTAAGGGACAAATTCTCTCCCTTTTGTAAAGTTACTATTGGCAATGGGGAGTCTGTGAGGCTTCTTACTAATCAATGGCATCCTTTGCGGGTTCTCATTACCGAATTTGGCCCAAGGCTTCTCTCGGGTACAAGGTGGGATATTGACTCTAGTGTGAGTAAGGTGATTCGAAATGGGTGCTATAATTGGCCGTCTTCAAATACTTTTGAGCTTATAGAGATTAGAGATACCCCTCTGCCCAAGGGTCTAGTTAGGGATTCTTGGGCTTGTACCCCTAGCAAGAAAGGACTTTTCTCAATTAAAGATACATATAAAGCCCTTGCTCCGGATAGGGAGTGTGTGAGGTGGGCTAAGATGATTTGGTTCAATCGCCATGTGCCTAGGTTTAGCTTCCTCTCTTGGGTGGCTAGCAAAGGCAAGTTGCTGACTAAGGATAGAATGCAACATTGCTCCATGCCTACATCTATTAGCTCTTCTTGTGTATTTATTTGGGACACTCTTCTAGCTAAATATGGTTTGATCAGCCCCCACTCCAACTAATGTCAATGGATCTCTTGGCTCCTAGTTAAGGCCAAAGGTAAGTCCCACGTTAGCTCCATTCTGAAGCTTCTTTTCACAACCCTTATCTACCATATTTGGAGGGAGAGGAACCTCAGAGTCTTCAAGGGAAGGATTAGGGATAATTTTGTTTTGATCAAGGTTATCTCGGATTCCATTAGGGATAGGCTTTGGTTGCTTAGGGGTATCCTTGCCTCAGAGTTGAACATGTCTCTCCAAGCTGGTTGGGATCTCAACATTTTTTATTTTTAAGCCCCCTTAGGGGTTGAATATGTTAATATGTTTCTTTGTATTAAGAAGTTTGGTTTGTTTTTTTTGTAATAGGTTGAGATTTAGTTGGGTTATTTTTTTGGGTTTAGAGTTGTTTTTGGCTTTAGCTAGCTAGACTTTTCTCTTTATTAGCTTTGTGGCATTGTATATCCTGGGGTATGCCTCTTGTACATTTGTATGTTTTTTTTTTCAGGTTAATCCAATTTTCGCTTACCGAAAAAAACTTCAAAAGGGGAAAATGAAGTAGTAGAATGAACAGATTTGTTATATGCAAACTCAATGTGTGGCAAACATTTTCCCATTGTTTTAAGTTCTTTTGTATGATAGCACGCAACAAGTAGTGAGTGTCCTATTAACTACTTCAGTTTGTCCATCTGTTTGAGGATGTGCAACAGTGGAAAACAAGAGTTTAGTTCCTAATTTACTCCACAAAGTGCGCCAAAAATGAATTAAGAACTCAACATTTCTATCGCTAACAATTGTTTTAGGCAAACCATGCAATCAAACATCTTCTTTAAAGAACAAGTCAGCAATATGTGTTGCATCATTGGTTTTAGAACATGCAATGAAATGAGTCATTTTACTAAACCTATCAACAACAATAAATATGTTATCCTTACTACTTTGAGACCTTGGCAATCCTAAAACAAAATCCATAGAAATATCAATTCAAGGTTGGTTAGGCATGGGTAAATGGGTGTATAAGCCATGAATGCAGAAGAAGATTTTCTGAGGCAAAAAGGCAGATTTGATTGGCTTGCCTTGGGTGATCAAAATTCCTCTTTATTTTTTCAGAAACTAAAGAAGAATAGAGTCACATCCAGAATTAATCAGTTGGTTAATGAGGAGGGTGACCTTATTACTGATGACCAGGCTATCAAAGATCAAATTCTTTCTTATTATGGGAATATTCTTGGGACTTCTCACATTGATCAGGAGGTGGATTGGAGTGTTCTCTCCCAGATTCTCCCTAATAAGCTCTCTCAAGCTCACTTAGCTATCCTCAACCACCCTTATACAGAGGAAGACGTTCACACAACTATGTTTAGTTTGGGGAGTAGTAAAGCCCTTGGTCCAGATAGCTTCTCTGCTGGTTTCTTCAAAAGATGTTGGCATATTGTGGGCAAAGATGTCACTAAGGCTGTTTTGGAGTTTTTTAGCTCCCAATCATTATTGAAACAGGTTAACTCTACTGCCATTGCTCTTATCCCTAAGGTCCCCAATTTCTAAGGTTGGTGACTTCAGACCTATATCTTGTTGTAATGTTGTTTATAAATGCATTTCTAAAATGCTTGCTGATAAACTTAAGAGAGTGCTCTCTGATCTTATTAGTAGCAACCAGACTGCTTTTGTGCCAGGGAGGAGAATTTCTGATAACATCCTATTATCTCAAGAGCTGGTTAGAGGTTACCATAGGCCTTCTAATAGTCCTAGATGTGCTTTCAAGGTTGATATCAAAAAGGCTTATGATAGCTTGAATTGGGAGAGTATCGGGAGAATCTTTCACTGCATGGGGTTTCTTGATCATCTATAACTGTGTGATGGAGTGTATCTTCTCTCCTTCTTTCTCTATTATGCTCAATGGTGAGTTGACTGGCTACTTCTATGGTGCTAAAGGGCTTAGACAGGGTGATCCTATCTCTCCCTATCTGTTTGTGTTCGTTATGGAGGTAAAAAAAGGTATTCTCAAGCATGCTTCTCATAAAGCGGACTTTGGCTATCACTGGAGGTGTAAGGAGCTTGGTATTGTTAACTTGTGCTTTGGCTATCCCACAACTTATTATGGAGAGCTTAAACTTGTTTGAGGCTATGTCTGGTCTTCAACCTAATCTACAAAAAGTCAGATTTTCATGTCTGGGGTCCATCCATCCACTTCTCAAGCAATTCTGGACTTGTGCAATTTCAGCATTGGGGAGCTTCCTATGAGATAATTGGAGGTTCCTTTGATTTCCTCAAAGCTTAGAAAAATAGATTGTATCACCCTAGTAGACCATATCACAGCTAGGGTGAAGTCTTGGGAGTCTAACTATGTTTCTTATGCTGGAAGATTACAGTTGGTTAAATCCGTGCTCTATGCTATTTTTCAATACTGGGCTGGCTTATTTATTCTTCCCAACAAGATCTTGAATATGATTCAGGTGGTTATTGGAATTACTTGTGGAACGCGTCAGCTGTAAAGCATTCTGGTGCTAAAGTGGCTTGGAGTGGCTTGTGCCTTGATAAGTTCCAAGGAGGTTTGGACCTTAGAGATATCTCTCTAGCTAAGGAAGTGGCTGTGGCTAAGCATTTCTGTGCTCAATACCTCTTAAAGGAGGTAATCCATAGGGAATCTCCTCGAGAAATAGGTCCTCAAACTTCTGCAACAAAGACAACACAACACTAGGCAAAGAGGGGTTAAGCTCATTAGTAGAGAAATAAACATCCTTGTACATAAGTACAAGTAGTTATTGCCTCGCAATCAAAACACTCTTAACCTCACTTTTTTCAGCAAATGGACTCACTTTCTTGTCGTTCTCTCCTTTTCTCTCATTTTTCCTCTCGGCCTCACTATTTTCTTTTATTTTCTTTCTCTCGGTCTCAGTCTCAGTCTCTCTCTTTTTCTTTGCCTCTTGTTTATTATTCTATTTTCCTCTCTTTTTGCACTCATTTGCTATCCTAATTTGATCTTCATAGGCTTGCAGATGTGTGAAAGGGGTTAATACAAAAATTTGGTTATGAAATGTAATGGATTAACAATTTTATATCCATCATGTGTAGCCCTCCTATCAAATTGCATGGTCGGTCAAGTAAGATATGACCAGCATGCATTGGTGCCACATCACACAGAACCTCATCCACATACTTTCCAATTGCAAAAGAAACCAAAACTTTCTTGGATACCTTCACTTCTCCACATTCATTCAGCCATTGCAACTTGTATGACTTAGGATGCTTCAAGATACCCAATTTAACCTTATCTACCAACAAGGTACTAGCGACATTAGTACAACTTCCATTATCAATTACCATAGAACATACCTTGTCCTACACCACGTATCCAGTGTGAAAAATTTATTCTCGTTGCTCCTTATCATCGTCATCCTTAGGCTGGACGCTTAGTGCTCTCCTAGTAACTAACAACTCACCTTTGACCGATTCTTCAATTTCAATGTTAGAACAATCCTCTAATGGTGGCATCTCATTGTCACTTGAACTATCACTTTCGATCTCACCATTTTCCATTACAACCATTACTCTTTTGTTTCGGCATTGAGAAGAAATATGCCCAAAGCCTTGGAACCTAAAGCATTTAATATCTCATGATTTGGAAGAAGATTTAATTTTGGTTTTACCTTTAATAACAGCAACTGACTCCTTTGGCTTGGCTTCTTCTCTTGATTTTGTGGAGTTTTAGTGATCTCTCCAATTCGGCTTCCATGAAGAATTAGAAGACGAATCAGATCGAAACCTCTTCGATTTGAGTTGCTTCTCCACTTTAATGGCTTCA